>JAUTDX010004523.1:0-24010 GCA_030844895.1 Ambrosia x helenae
GGACGAACCTGTAGGGATTGATGAAACAGAGGATCAATAGAAGCATAAGACAGCAGTGAAAAAAGGGGAAAGTGAAAAGTTTCTGAGGAAAGTAAAAATGAAAAAGAAAAGTGGAAAACCGCCTTTTATAACAAAGAAAGAGAAACCATAACGTCAGGACAAGTGTCGAAATCCCAACGATTTGAAAAATAATCTAACGGTTGGAAGCGTCTTAAGGCAACTGCCGCGTCCCATCCAAAGTACATGGCCTGGGACGTCTCCACGTGCTGCGGCCATAAAAACAGCTGGCAAGCAGTAACAAGGATCGACCAAACTCCACTAAGTTTATAAACTAACTTATGGAAAATTAAGGGGACATGAAGAGGTTATAGAGCCTCACCTCCGAACTACAACCCCTAAAGACGCGCTACTCCTAAGAAGACGCGACTCAACATGACACGAATCCTAAAGTACACCAAGATCATAGCGGAGGTCAAAGACTCCGAGGGTCAGTACATCTAGGACGGAATAAAGTACAAATATTCTGACTAGTATAAATACACCCTCAAAAGTACAAGTAAGACACGTTCACACATACTCCCGAGCCTCCCTCTCTCTCTAAACTTTCTTTCTCTCTCACCAAGCAAATACTTATCCTCACGCTGGAGGGTGGTCACAGAGAGGCCCTCCCTACCCCCCCTGTGACGAGCCTAACGGTTTTGATAGTTTTGCAGGTACAATTCATCAAAGATCTTACCAAGTTTGTCGTCTTCTTCCTCGCATACGAGGTACGTGCTAGCTTTGGATCTTCACAACTATTTCGTGATGTGCAAAGCCAAAACAGGGGGAAGTTGGGTTTTTCCATATTTTTTTTATACAATGTAAAATAGAGTGTCGCTTTATATAAAATTAACTCTTTTTAAGATATGTAAGTGATAAGAGCCAGATGCTTTATGGTTGATAAACGAGGATAATCCTATAATTCCACAAAGAAAGAACCAAATCTTTAAAACATGCTTATGTAATTAACTCTTTAATTGTACTTGGTTGTGTACGATGAACATGCCGCAAGGATGAATGTTCTAGGACTGATGCCACCTGATGGCTAAATGAGGACTAATGACGAGTTAGCTGCAAGAGAGATAAATGAAGAGAGAACACACAAGAAGTGGGAAGAACATTAGATAAGTATATAATAGCACATGGGTTATAATGATGACAAAATCTTAGGTTGTTTACGCCATTTAGGTTTTTTATGTGTAAAGCCAAAAACCAAATTTTGTTGATAAAGATAAAGAGGTTAACAACAACTAGATCGGGGCCGTCTCGAGAAATCTCCGAAACGTTGTGACCTACGACGACTAAAAAAATTGGCCTCTCTTATAAAATTCAAGTTTAACTTTCAATTTTAAAATATTGAGTAATTAAAATTTCAACATTTAATTATCAAACATCAATACCTAGAAATATATTGTGTTGAAAAATAAAGAAATGTTGGTCTTCTTCTTTAAATGCATTGATATATATAAAAACTAAATGCATGAAGTTGAGATTGAATTAAAGTTCTCTATCTTAAAATATTATTTACAAACCAATTCATCTACCTATGTTTTGTTCTCATTTCCACACCAAAATGATTTAAACACACTTTAAAATAAATATATATTAAGTTTTTAAATTTTCGGGCGTCCCGGGAGTTGGGCCTTGGACCATCGCCACACCCCCATGCCCAAAACCGGGCCTAAACTAGATGAGATGATAAAAGTGTTCTCATGTGCGTGTCATACAGAACCACATAGTGAGGCATATTTAAAGGGTTTTGGCCCGATGGTATCAAACTCTTAAATATGTCCTACTAAAGTGGTGAGATTTCAAGTCTAGTGGTAAAACAAGAGAATATATGAAACATGCCCCATCTGTCGTAAAGCTTGCATGGATAAACATGGGGAGCATGCAATTCATTGCAAAGAGCTCCCTGGGTTCAAATACCGGCACGACTGGGTGATGGACGTTTTGTGGGACATCCTGAGAAGAGCCGGATTTCTGCCAAAAGGATGGCCCTGCAAATTTTCTCACAGACCCTGCGGAAGGGAGATCCACCTGCGACCATCAGACCTGCTTGTCTTTAGTTGGAGAGGGGGAAACATGCTTGCGTGGACCTTACGGGGGTATCTCCTTTGGTTGGGTTAAGGAAAACAGCGTTTGTAGCTGGGCAAGCATCTAGAAGGCGGAATCGAAGAAAGTAGATAAGCATGCTAAAGCTTGTGCAGAGAACCAACATGTCTTTATCCCTTTGGCCTTTGTTACCTTTGGCTCCCTAGCGCCAGACGCTATTCGTTTCTTGACCAGGGTCCAACAGGTCGTCCACAGCAATAGTTCATCTCCAAGGGGACAGGATTTGTCTTTGGTAGACTAGGGTTCGCAATTCAGAAAGTGTTGGCGGCGCAGCTTGTTGCCCGTCTACCTTCTATTGTGATGTAACTTTCGTATTTTGTTTTCCCACCAATATTATGAAATTCATTGAAAAAAAAATTCAAAATAGACCATACTTACTTTTTAACAACCATATGAACAAATTTTTGGGTACTATCTTAAAATTCTAACATAAAAATCACCGAACATATATATGAAGTTGTTATTAACAATTAATCTTTCTAGACCTCCCTCTGTTTGTCGAAGTTTCTGACAACCCACTTAAGGAACTTCGACAAAAGCAAACAAAGATAAGACTAATAACCAATACTTGCATCAAAATTCAAAGACATACCGTTACAAACAAAACGTGACATGTTCTTCATGCAACAAGACTTATCATATCCCGTGTTAAATTCGTTTCCAATCCCTTGCCTTTGTTGCCTAAGGGGGTGTTTGAGATTGCGTTTTAAAAATGGATTTTAGATTACTACGTTATTGAAAATGCAAATAATCAGTTTTAAATGTTGGAGTTGAGTTTTGACGTATATTTTTAGGCTACCAAAATGCAATAATCTAAAAGCAGTTCCACCCCTGTTTTTTCAAACGCATAACCTGTTTTGAAAAATCAATTCCAAACACCCTCTAAATGAGATATCATTATTTTCTAATTCCTTTTAAAACATTTCTTTTTTCTTTTTAAATGAAACTCAGCAATACAATGATAGTGTTTTTATGTGGCCTGAGAAGGATTGAAAAAAAAAACCTTCTATGGCAGAGATTGAACGACAGCGACGAAGGGGAAAAATTTGAAAACGATAAAATCCATGAAAATTTTGTTGTGTTACAAAACTTATTCATGTACTAATATTTTAATTTAAATAAATAAAACGTACACAAAAAGTAAAAAAAAAGTGTTACATCCAACATAACAACTTTTGTAATTATTATGTATCTATTTTATCATTTGCTATGCAAATTACACTTCACAATTATTAATCATCACATCAACTTGAACAACAAGAAGACCCTTTCCCTTTACATTTCAATATCACACACATTCTCAATAAAAAACTTACACTTCACTCACAATCCTATTCTCTGACACACAAAACATGATATCCATATCAATAACATCAAACCTTCTACTTCACTTACTTCTCCACACCCTATTCCTTAACTCACGCGCCACCCTCCCCGGCGCGTGGGAACTTCTAGTCGCCGACGCCGGCATCGCCTCCATGCACACCGCGGTCACCCGGTTCAACACTGTCGTCCTCCTCGACCGGACCCATATCGGCCCCACCCGGAAGCGGCTCCGACCCGGCCACTGCCGGTCGACCCGACTGACCCGGTTAGAAAACATGATTGTTATGCTCATTCCGCGGTTCTTGACCCGGCTACCGGGGAATTGCGATCGCTTATGATTGTTACCGACACGTGGTGCTCGTCCGGTCAGTTTTTACCGATGGGACGCTTTTGCAAACCGGTGGTGATGGTAATGGGTTAAGAAGATACGTAAGTTTACACCGGTGAGGTGCATGCGGTTTGTGATTGGGAAGAATTGGATGAGGTTGGACTAGCACAAGGTAGAAACCGGTTTCGGGTTCAAACGGTTCGGGTTTTGTGGGTTTGTTGACTCATATTGAACATTTTTTTTGGTTCGGGCTCAAACTTAAAATAACTTGAGCGTGACTTGTTTAACTTATAAGCGCATTTTGAACTATAAAGCTCGAGTTTAACCCGCTTATTTAATAACATTTAATTTTATTTTATTTTTTAAAATAGACATTATATAAATAATGAGCTTGTTTATGCTAGCGAGTTTGCTCTAGTTCGGAAATGATGTTTGAGTCAAGCTCATTTACTAAATGAGTTTATTTTTGGCTCGACCTTGTTTAAGTTTGGTTCGATTCAGTCTTTTATCGAATCAATCTCAAGTAGCTCATGATAACATTGTTCGTTTATGGCTCTAACTGTAACTAATATATTTTATCTGATAGGTAGATGGTATGCAACAAACCAGATACTACCGGACGGATCGGTGATCATCGTCGGCGGTCGGGCCGCAACTAGTGTTGAGTTTTTTCCGGCAAGACACGGCGGCGGCGCGGTGGATTTTCCATTCTAGCTGAAGCTAGGGATACCCAGATGGACAATTTGTACCCCTATGTTCATCTTCTGCCCAACGGTCACTTGTTCGTGTTCGCCAACAATCGAGCCGTGTTATACGACTATACAAACAACCGCATAATGAAACAATACCCGAAACTAGACGGCGGTCCGCGTAATTACCCGTCAGCGGGGTCATCAGCGATGCTCGCGCTGACGGGTGATTACTCTGCGGCCACGGTTGTCATTTGCGGTGGCGCGCAATATGGCGTGTTTATTGAGCGAACCACCGATACACCGGCCCACGGTAGTTTGCGGTCGAATTGAGGCGATGAAACCGGACCCGGTTTGGGAAATGGAGGATATGCCGTTTGGTCGGATTATGGGCGATATGGTGATGCTTCCGACTGGTGAGGTTTTGATCATAAACGGGGCGCAGCAGGTAGCCAAGGGTTCGAAATGGCGTCTCAGCCGTGTTTATACCCGCTTTTGTATCGACCGGATGAGCCGGTGGGGCTTCGGTTCATGACACTAAACCCCGGTTCGGTTCCAAGAATGTATCATTCGACCGCGAATTTGCTTCCGACCGGGCGAGTTTTGATCGCGGGGAGCAACCCGCACTATTTCTACAAGTTTGATGCGGAATTCCCGACGGAATTACGAATCGAAGCTTTTTCGCCTGAATATTGTTGTCCGAGAAAGCGAATATCAGGCCGGTAATCTATGAAATACCGGAGACGATAAGTTATGCCCGCGGTTTTGATGTAGTTGTGACCACGGAGCCTTCCGATAGTGGGCATAGTTGAGGTTTAATCTCGCGAGTGCCCCTTTTGCGACACATTCTTTCTCGCAAGGGCAGCGGCTGGTGAAGCTAGCAGTGTCGAGTGCGGTTCCAGATGGACCGCGGTCGTATCGAATCGCATGTACCGCGCCACCCGACGGAAGGGTTGCGCCTCCAGGATATTACATGTGTTTGCCGTAAATACGGGCGTACCAAGTGTTGCAAAATGGGTGAAGTTACTTTAACGACGTCGTTTATGTGTAAATAAATAGGCTTGAGCTACTTCAAATGTCATATGTGGCTCAATTGAAATTTCATGTAATAAGTTACATAAATGTTCAAAAGGTCTAATTAAATTGATTTTTGTTTTTGTTAAAGACATATAACCATTTGTATTTTTGAAGAAAAAAATATAATTTGTGATCTATATAACGATTAGTTTGATCCTTATCCTAATTAGTTGGTTCAACCATGTTAAACATGTCCGCGAGTACAACCATAACTGGTTGGTTCGACTGTGAGCTGTTAGGAGATCGGTTTCTGGTTTAGTTGGTCTGTTTCAATACGATTGGTGAATGATTGAATGCATGCTTAATACTAAGACTACATACAGATTTTATACTTCAAAATAGTTAATTTGATATAAGAATTATCATATATGGTTATCGGTTAGAGCTGTATAGGCATATTTGCTTTATGCTTCGATAAACCTTATGGTTTTTTTTTATCGGCGAATAACTGTGTGGCAACCACCCTTGCGGGCGCCGTGCCCAAGAATCGACTACTCGACCTCCAGCACCCCCGCCTTCTCCCGATGCGCGGAAACCCGAGCCCCACCCGCCCGAAGGCACGACAGTGTTATAGAACTCGGTAAAACCTCGCCACCCGTCAGATTCGAACCGGCGCACCCGTATTCGATCTTCACCCGGATACCAAACCATAATGTTTGAAGTGGAATTGAACCCATTATCACCTAAGTGAATATAAGGCCTCTCCACCACTATGGATGGATCGATAAACCTTATGGTTATTGGTTAGAGCTGTATAAAATATGAAAGATACTTTGATGCATCATTTATTTAACATGTAGCTGAAGAACAAAATTATTATGGTTTTTTTTTTTTAACTTGGTGGTATTTAATTGTTGGATTGATTTTAGGCCAAACCATTATTGAATAACTTTTCTTACCCCCTTTAGATCAAAATCTAATCCTTTAAACTTTGGAATGGCACAGAACCAGATTGTTATTATAGTTTGCACTTATTGGGTTACTGTTCTTGTAACAAGGTAGCATATTAGTTGGAATCTTTTTGTAACCAATGTTTTTAGAGCTGGATCGGATGTTGAATCGGAGCCTCTGGCGGTTTACTGGTCCACCGGGTAACGAAACCATCCAAAACAGCATCAAAACAAAAAAAAAAAAACCGGTTCAACCTGAAATTTTCCGTCAGACCTCCCGGTTTCCCGGTCCGACCGCCGGGTCACCGGGTCATTGCTCAGGCGGTACAACATGTCGACCCGGACCGGCCGGGGGTCCGTTCCCCCAGTCCGACCGGCCAGGGGTCCGTTCCCCTGATCTGGCCGGCCGGTCCGGTCTGGTCCCGGTTTCAAAACCATGTTTGTAAGAGCATCCACAATGAAAGCTAAAGTCCATTCTGTTAAACGGCCATATCATTCCAAATCACAACCGCTAAAAATCCACTTTTGTGGTTCTGGCTCGGCTCTCCTGAGTTATCTAATAACCTTGCTTCTGCTCGTCGCTGGCGCACCTCTCCTTACTATTGCCCATTACAACTATAAATCATTTCAAACCTCCACTTTATCACCTACTTTTCACAATATACAACCCAATAACAAATAAAAAAAAGAAAAAGCCGGACCCCATAAAATAAATAGGACCCGTCCGATACTCCAAACCCAACCCAAGCGGGCATCCCACTCCAATGCATGCTCGTCCGATTTCCTCTCTTCCACCCAAGCGGACCCGTCCAGAGGGTCCGCATTGTGGGTGCTCTAAACACCCCGAAATCCGAATAATCTAATATTATATTTTATTGGTGAAGAAATGGATTTTATTTGAGTGAACTATTTATATAAATACACTATTTCATACTGTTAAATTATGATCATGAATTTGGAATCTCCTGCTTCAAAATATTTTAAACCATCCTCACGTTTGAAGTGAATTTTCAAATCTTGCAATTGGTGGAAAATATTTTTAACCTGTTTTTAACATCCCTTAGTTAAAGATCACAACACTTAACGTGACGTTTATAACACGTTAAGAGTAGTTAATTTGATTTTGGAACAAGAAACATAATTACGCATTAGGAAATCGATTGAATTTTCAAGGGAAACTTGTAATTTTTTGTTCAAGTATTGTAGCATGTCACAATAATCAATCATTTGTAACTGTAATTAAAATGTTCTGTTTTATTATTAGATATAAAAAAGTTGAATTGGATTGTAAGTGGATTGTAACTGTAATTAAAAAAGAATTATAATTTAAATAGTTGTGTATTATCCTCGTTTCGAGTTAGATCAAATACACAAGACATTTTTTCTAGAAATGATGAGAAGGATTATGATCCATTGATCATCTATTTGAAGGGTTGAGATTAGTTTGTTTAAAAAATAATACTCCTCCGTCCCAATTTAAATGTCCTAGTTAAAAAAAAACACACATTTTAAGAAAATGTTTTGTTTGTATGTGGTAAAATGACAATAATATCCTTAAAAGTGGTGATTGTGTTTTGTCTTTTATGGCAAAACTAGAAATTACATTTCTATTTTTGGAAAGAGACATTTAATTTGGGACAAACAAAAAAGGAAAGTAGGACTTTTAAATTGGGACGGAGGGAGTAATAAACTAGTCAGGTGCCCGCGCGTTGCGGCGGGAAACAATATTTAGTTAACATGTACATTATATGTTGTACTTTAAGTAATTATATTGTAAAACTTAAATTTAAGAGGTCAATAATAAATGTATTACAAATATAGTATAGATGATTTCAGTTCATTTTCGTTTCGGTTATTACTTAACCATAACATATCATTTTTAATTAAAAAAACTATAGCAATACTATACTTAAATTAAAGAGAAAAAAATGTACGTTTATACGGTATAATAATATTAGGAAAAAAATTAATGTAAAAAAAATATTATGGATGTTTAAAAATGTGGGGGTAGTTGGTTAAAATAGGGTGAAAAATGTAATTGTTATTTAAATAAAAAATGAGTAAATTGAGGGGGAAAATGTGTAAATATTGTATAAAAGACATATTTGCCATCAAAAAGTAGTTAACATGTGCAATGTGTGTTGTACTCTAAGGAATTATGCTTGTAAAACTTAAATTTTAAGAGGTCCTTGTGAAATGTATTATAAGATAGTATAGATTAGAGTAGGGCTTAAAAGGAAAAACCACATTTGTTGACTTTCTCTCTTCACATGCAATGCACATGTCAATTCCCTCTATCATTTTAAAACGTCTATAATTTTTTCATACGATATTTTTTTTTCAAAAAAATTTCACCATATTAACGAACGTTTTTTTATCTTTAATATGAGTACCACATTGCTACATTAAAATTGAAAAAAAAATCGTGTTAAGTGGGTTTTCTTCTCCGTTGTGTCTTCTGCTCGTTCATTGTGTTATAGTATGCACGTGTTCTTTATAAATATGTTTTTATGTTTTTTTAGTCTACACATGATTTAACTTTGTCCATTGTGTTTATAGTATGCTTTTCATTATGTTTTACCCAAACCAGTTTTGTATTTAGGTGTACATTGTGTTTTATTATGTTGTTCATTGTGTTTAAGTCTATTATTTATTGTGTTTTAGTCTTCTGTTCATTGTGTCTTTAATATCTCGTCCATTGTGTTTTGTTAGACTGTTCATTGTGTTTTATACCCTATTTTTCATAGTATATTAATTGGTACTCATTGTGTTTTACGTTATCTCCATTGTGTCTTACGCAATTGGGTTTTCAACTTTTTTTAAAAAGTATTCATTATGTTTTAATCTTATGTTCATGGTATCCTTATTATGTCATCCATTGTGTTTTACACAATTGGGTTTTTGACTTTTTTTTTCAAAAGTATTCATTGTGTTTTAGTCTTCTGTTCATTGTGTCTTTAGTATGTCATCCATTGTGTCTTACGTAACCGGTTTTCAACTTTTTTTTTTTCAAAAGTATTTATTGTGTTTTAGTCTTCTATTCATTGTGTCTTTAGTATGTCGTCCATTGAGTTTTACTAGACTCTTTATTATGTTTTATACCCTAATTTAGTTGGTGCTCATTGTGTTTTACACTCCATTATGTCTTACGCTTTACGCAAGTCGTTTTTTGAATTTTTTTCAAAAGTATAACAATATGGTACTCATATTAAAGATAAAAAGACGCTCAAATTTATGGTATAATTTTTTTTTAAAAAGATGACGTATAAAAAAGTTACGGACATTTAAAAATAAAGGTGGAATGGCATGTGACTTGCATGTGCATATGTTTTTGACAAAATTACCCCTCCTACTTGTTTAATCCTTTGGACACATGTCATTTTCTAGTGGTTTCTCACCCTTCTAATTTTTTATTTCCTTTGTGGAATACCTCAACCCAAGACATGTAATGCTAGGAAATATTCAATTGTATATAAAGAAATGATAAATATGATTTTGATCAATTAAATAATTAATTTGAGTACTTACAGTTATGGGAATGTATAAACCCTTATCCAGGATTGAACCTAAAACGATGATTGGATTTAACAACGGATATTTAGAGAAATTTTGAGAGAAAGAATCAACATGTTTAAATTTCAAAGATCTAAAAATTATTCAATTGAACATTAGCAGGCGCTCGAATGCCTAAATGTCTCTCTTAGACTTTAATATTGGCAGTTTTTCTAATAACGGTATAGCCCCTTCGAAGGCACAAAAAACTTTGGTGTTAGCAGGCGCTCGAATGCCTAAATGTCTCTCTCTCAGACTTTAATATTGGCAGTTTTTCTAATAACGGTATAGCCCTTTCGAAGGCACAAAAAACTTTGGTGAATGCTTTGTTTAGCAAAATCGCTCAGAGCTGGGAGAAATTTTTGATTTATCCCCCACCAGAAGGTGGTGATTGAATGCCAGAAAGAACCCCATGCTCAGAATTTTTTTATTGTTATCCCGATTGAGGGTTTGGGTCAATGCATATCCATAGTAGAATACAGGACTATTCTCAAGTACCGGTTGATGATCCCTATGTATCCGGAAGATGAAACATGTCCGATCTGTCGTAAAGCTCGTATGGATAAATTTGGGGAGCACGTAGTTCATTGCAAGGAGCTCTCAGGTTTCAAATATAGGCATGACTGAGTGAGAGACGTTTTGGAGATCCACTCTGCGACCAACGGATCTGGTCGTCTTTGATTGGGCTAGAGGGAAACATGCTTGTATGGACCTCACATAGGTATCTCCCTTGGCTGGTTTAAGGGAAAACTGTTATGTGGTTGGGCATGCATTGAGAAAAAGCGGAATCGTACAAAGTATTAAGGCTTGCACAGAGAACCAATATGTCTTTGTCTCATTGGTCTTTGATACCTTTGTCTCCCTAGCACTAGAAATTATTCGTTTCTTAACCAAGGTCTAATGGGTTATCAACAGTAGCAGTTCATCTCGGGGCATGGGTTGTATTTGGTAGACCAAGATTTGAAATTCAGAAAAGAGTGGCAGTGCAACTTGTTGCCCGTTTACCTTCTATTTTGATGTAACTTGACAATTTTAAGTAATACGATATAAATAATAAATATTGTAAAAAAATTGAACAGCTGAATATAACTTTATATTTTTTAGAACGAATAACCAAAAGGAGTTCAATCATGGGGCTATATTGCAAAGATTAATAATTTTTTTTTGTAATGGTGGAGAAAAAAAAAAGTATAGCATCTTTCTTTAAAAAATAACATTATTCCCGTTACCTTTCGCTTTTCATTATCCGAAGAAAGGGAGTGCATGCTAAAAAAAACATTATAACGACAATGACCAAAATGGAAAAGACGTTTAGCGTTAAGGTATTAGTGTATTTATAGTGGGGGTTCCATCATCCATGAAGCTTAATGAAAAGAGGGTTTTGGGTTTCCTACATTCCGTGACATCACATTTTAGGGTATGTGGTAGCCCCCTATTGGTGTGTGATGTGAGCTACGGATGTCAAAAAATCCCAAGCCCAGCGGGTATACCCGAAACCTGAAGCATTTGGGACAGGTATACCCGATACCCGACCGTATGGGACGAGTTTGGTATTGAAAAAAAAATATTTCGCGGGTATGGGACGGGTATGGTATTAGATGATACCCGACCCGATTACTCGAAACTAAATACGCGTCTTCCTGAATATTGGTGACGACCTAGTTAACTTTAAAAGGTCAAAACATTTTAAAAGATTTATTGGGAATCTTAGGAATTTTCGTATCGCGAAGTGATAAATTACTCGTATTGAATATTGGTGACGACCTAGTTAACTTTAAAAAGTCTAGTTTTGACCCGTAATGCTTTGTTTACCATGGAATAATATTTTCAGGATGAAAATATTATTAAAACCAATAAAGACTATAATTGATAGTTTTTAAAATCGCTTTGGTCTAACTATTGCGCGTTTTAGAGTTTTAACGCGAGTACGAGACCCGGTACAGTAGGGAAACCTCTAATATAATCAAATTGGCTAAAAATGGATATTTTTATTTGGGGAATATTATTATTGGCCAATGGGTAAAACCTTAATTATTTAATATAGTTGGATTATATAAAATGTGAGGTGTGTATATTATGGTTATAAGTTTTATATAAAAAAAGATATAAACACCCAACCCCCCCCCCCCTCGCGACCGGCCCACCCCATCCCCACCATAATATTATTGTAATAAATAGTAATCATTAGAAATTAAGGAAATTCCTTATTAAATACACAACACACACACTACAACACATTCTTACACTTCATTTAGGGGGTGTTTGGGATTGATTATTTAAAACAGATTATGCGTTTTGGAAAAGCATAGGTGAAGCTGCTTATAAATTATTGCGTTTTGGTAGTCTAAAAAACTGATTATCTGCGTTTTCAAAACGCAATAATCTAAAAATCAGATTCAAAACGCAATCCCAAACACCCTCTTACACACACAAAACCTTTCATCTCCCTCCAACTGTAACCCCATCATCATCATATATTCTTTTTTTATGTTCATCTTGTTATAAAAATGGACTCAAAGACTTGAATATATTGATAACCTTGGTGATTTTGAGCTAAAGCCTTCAAGAAACAAGTAATTTTAGAGTGTTTGAGCATCAACCCACAATTTTACAAGTGTTCTTCAAAGGTAACTTTCTTGAACAAAAACTTTTATAAAATCTTTATATTTTCTGTTTTTAATCAAGTTTTTCACCAAACATTCAAATTTTTGAAGTGGGTTTTATAAAATAAACAATGGGGATGAGATAAAAAGGAAAATGGTGATGAATGTAGGTGTGTATGTAGGTGTGTATGTGTGCCGTCTGTATATATGTATGTGTGTGAGCCGTGTGTGTGTGTGTGTGGAGTTGATTGTTTTGTTCATTGGATGATTGTTTATGCTTAGATCCTTTGATTTTGATATCATGCAAGAGGGTTTTCTTAATGGTTTAGGATCTGATATAAAATGAAAATTTTGATGTTTATGAAGGTCTAGATAAATGGTATAGGGATGTGATTTTTGAAATGTGGCTTGTTTGATTTGTATGTTCATGTTTTTGCATCGTTTGATGATGAATTTTGGATTATTTTAGACTTATTTCCAGGTCTGATCACGATAATGTTTTGATATGCTTAAAATAGTGTAAAATAAGTTTGAATAGGATCGACACGTTTGGGAGACCTTGCATGTACGATCAAAACGCGTTTTTCGGCTTAAAACGCCAAATACGAGCTTTTGAAGTGGATATTCCAACACTGATTTAGAACAGGTTTTTATGACTTATTTTGATGTAAAATAAAGTTTGATAAAGTGATCATAAAATACCTAAGGTAAAAACCTACATATATTTGCAAAAGATGCGCAAAAACGCATGTTTTCGACAAGTTTTACGCGTTTAGGACACTTAATTCCAGGTCTGATGTAAAACAGCTTGTCTAGTGTCAAAATGTGTATAAAAGTCATTATTTAGGGTGTATAATATGTTTACCATAGTAACGGATGTTTATAGTGCAAACTATGCGGTAAAAGTCGCCGAAATATGATTTTAAGGCGAATAACGGTTAGAATTTGTGGCTGATTTAGAACAGCAAATTTGTCATGTTTTATGGTTTATATGCAGTTCCTAAGGTCCAAATTAAGTTTATATAATGTTCATAGGTTAACATGAGGCATTGGAAACTTGTTTGATATGGAAATCACTAGAATATGTCTTATTGTGCTTCGTGTGTATTGATTTGTATGAAATGATATGTTTATTATATTAAGTTATGTGGCGTCTAACATAGAATGATGTTTGTGTAAACACATAAATTTGGAGCTAAGGGATAGGTGATTTAATGCTATGTGTATGCACGCGAGGTCTAAAACTTAACCAATCGTCGAAGTCACCAATGGGTCGATAGGGTAAGGGTTAAGGGAAATGCAAATCTTTTTGGTTAACTAAGTCGAGGAAGTTTGGTGAATAACTTGATTAGACTTAGAATGGTTGCTAAAATAGCCTTATGATTATAGGGTGTAGTAAAGTAAAGGATTGTGGTTTGGACTAGAAGATTGCGTGATTTGCTACGTTTGAGGTGAGTTTTCACAGCCTTTTTCTTTTTAAATGTTTTTGAACGTTTTAATATCGGGGATTAACATGCTTGTATGATGAGTAAGACTAGAATTTGTAGAACATTTGATGGCATTGGGTAGGTGCACGACGTGTGCGTTGGACGCCTCGTCAGTCCCTTCAGGCGAGCACTTCCCTGCATTTCTTAATCATTAGCTCTTGGACTAGAGCCGTAGTTTATGTTAGTAGATCTATTGGGTTGACACTCCCTCTCAGGAAAGTCGGACCGAGCCTTATGGGAGAGCATATTCTTAAAAGTTACTCTAGGAGGTCAAACCTTGGGAAGAAAAGTTGTGGTTTGATTAAGAGCCTTAGATTAAAATCATACTTGTTAGATTTTCGCGAGTCTACGTGTTTCTCTTTTAGTTGTACTCGATCATACGTTTTTAAATAAGGAATTTTGTGCATTGCCTTAAAACCTGTGAACTCGCCAACATTTTGTTGATATTTTTAAGCATGTTTTTCAGGTACTGATGCATAAAAATTTAGAGAGTGGGTTTAGCGGGCACTACTATGGACACAATGTTGGGACCGTCAATCTTTAAAACTATGTTTTCTTTTATTTTGTAAAACAGTATTAACTTTAAATTTCGCTTCATCTTGGTGGAAGATGTATTCTTGTTTTTAAAACTGTCATTGACCGTGAAATTGAAATATGTTTAACTAGAGGATGGTTGCAAGATGTCCATACGTAATTATGTGTGATTTGCTAAACTTTGTGGTAACAACTTCTGTTACCTCATGACTTGCTTTCCGATGTGAGCTGACGGGGTGTGACACATTTAGTGTTAGTATCGCTCCACTTGCCTGATATTGAATCAACGGGCCGGTAATCTTCTCCCCTACCAACGAGACCAAAAAATATTGTCCGAATTCGTCTCCAAAACTCACTTTTATTTTGATTTTGATAGTTCACTAAAAAAATCAAACCAAAAAAATATATAAGTGTGACAATTAGTATACTTGGGTTTCGTGACCCAAGAGGTGAAGGGCCGGAGAAAAAAGAAAAACAAAAAAAAAACCCTAAGAGGATTTTGGGCACGGCGGTTTTGGGGACGCAAAGGAAAATGGTTTTGAGGCGGCTCTCATTTTCTTGGAGCAAGTATCACGAAAGGGGTGCACACCAACCAAAATCATGAGCGGCTAGTCTCCTTTGGAATTATCCGGTATAAACTCGTAATCTAGGGTTCTTAAACATTTTGGGAATTTTCTTATTTCTTTGTAATTTTGATTTGAAAAACTTGTTAATTGCGTTAATTTTGTTTTGAATTCTCTTTGATAATTGTTTCTTGCGCCAATTAATAGGGAAATGAATTCGTTAATTATGCTTTATTAGGGTTCATATGTTCCGAGTAATGAAGTGTACTTTAGTCCACCTTTTATGTTGATGAAACTTGAAACCCACCCTATTGTAACAATAACCCATTAATTCTAATTGCAATTTATTGATTAGTCCCAATTTGTTATAGAATCCGAGGTTACTTGTTGAACCCAGTATGATCTCCATTTTCACAATCATTGTTTACAATTCAATATTTTCAATCAAGCACCTTAGTATTAATCAAGTAATCATTTTTATTAATTCAATCATCATCTTGAATCATTTGTTGGTTCACAAAAACTTTCAAACTAAATTCTTAAATGATCAAAAGCTATAAACTTCATAATTGTTTTGCATACTTATTTTGTAAAAAGCTTAGACAAACAAACAACTAGTGTGACGCTAACCACATGCTCATCGTGGATTCGATACCATACTTATCCTAGCTACCTAGGTTATTTAGGTTTTGCATGACCCGTGACGACCGGTTCATCAAACATCAATCCACGCTTGGGCTAACGCATATAACTCTTCGTCGTCCCATGGTTGTATTTTTTTTTTCGCGCAGGGTTCGGTTTCTTTCTTTTTGTGGGATCGTCTTTGTGCCCGGTTGGTCGCTTGGCCTCTTGCTCCGGCTCCTGGGTCTCCGGAACCAAACTTGGCTCCGTTTGCCAAGCTTGTGATGACCCGATCATTTGAGAAAGACCCAAAGACTTTGGATGACCCGAAACCTCCCATGTTGAAGTTATACGTGTTCGGGTCCCATCCCATGGGCTGGGTTAACAGGTTCATAAAACCGGCTTGGTTTTGAACCGAACCCGGAGCAATGGGTGGGTTAGGCTTGCCGGATGATTGAGGAACGAAACCTCGACCGAAAGGATTCATGTTTTCAATTGTATGTGTTTGTAAAATGGTGTAGGAGGGTATGTGTTTGTGTTTTAATGATATGTATTTATGTTTGTGTTTGATGAATGTTTGATTTACACTTTATTTATTATTTTTTTTTTAAAAAGTGGCCGTTCACAACGGCTCTCTAACGGTCATATATCATCATCTCCAATGTTCAACTCTCACCATAGCCATAATGTTCCAGCCCATATCGCCTGGGGGCGGTGTACCCGACGCTATGGGGGTGCAAAACGCCCTATTCGCCGCGATAAAGCCCACAACACACAACCTTAAGACATGTAACTGATGTTATTGATGAATCTTAAACTTACTTCTTAGTAAAATTTAAAGATGCTGAACTAAATAAATATAAAACTATCAAAATTTTTCAAGAGTAATTACACTATAAAGCCAAAGATTTGAGAGGAGAGGGGCCGCTCTGACCTAAAGAAAGAGCCACCCTTCAATGGTGTTGTTTTCATTAGGTTGAATATTTCATATTCATAAGAGGGACGGGCGCTACTTGTGTTGGCCATGGGTACCCCAGTACCTACACGGTAATACCGTCACCTTGGTACTGGTAGGGTCCCGTGAACCATAGTACTAGTTGTAAGGAACGGGCGTGAGAAATTTGAACCGCCGAAATTAAAATGAAATGGTCATTAAAACTTACCATTTACGACTAACGGTCAAATTAAAGTTGACCGTTTGGTTACTTTATATATTTAAAAAATGGTATTGGATTTTAATATGCCAAATTTCACCCATTGGCCAGCAATATTTTGTATTTCAAAAATTTTCAACAACGATCCCGACGTATTGGTCGACAATGAATTTCTGTTAACTGAGAACTAACTCAGTTAGTGGATGCTGACATGACAGGTTCATGCTGACGTGGTATGCCAACGCTGGCATAGATAATGACGTGGACGCTGACATCGCATGCTGACTGACGAGGATGCTGACATGCCATGTCAGCGTCCACTAACTTGGTTAGTCATCAGTTAAAAAAGGTTTACCAGAGGAAAAATGTCTGAAAGTTGGGTTCGCTGTGAATTTTTGTAGTATAAATTATTGCCGGCCAATTGGTGAAACTTTGGATTATTGAAAATCCAATACCCAAACAAAAAATTACCACCCTATATAAACACCTTTTACTTAATTTCACACAACCAAATCAAATTTATACCATTAAATTTTATCAAACGGGTGGTGGTAATTTGTTTCTACCTACCTATCATTATCGATCATCCCGTGTAAACCGTCAACCCACAAACAACCATCGACAACAAAGCTTTCGGCTTTAAACCCACTGGCTACAAACTCATCGACAAGCCACAACTTCCTAGAGATTCACCGACAAAATAATTGCAGTACGTATATGATTACACTATAAAGCAAAGAAAAAAAAATTGAGAGGAGAGGGGGTCACTCTGACCTAAAAAAAGAGCCACCCTTCACTAGTGTTTTTTTCATTAGGTTGAATATTTTATATCAATAATGGGGATGGCGCGCCACCCATGTTGGCCATGAGTACCCTAGTACACATACGTAACACTGCCACTATGGTACTGGTAGGGGTCCCGTGAACCATATCATTCGTCGTAGATAATGTGCGGGAGAAGTTTTAACGGTCGAATTTAAACTGCAACGGTCATTAAAACTTACCATTTAAGGCTAACAGTCAAATTAAAGTTGATCGTTTAGTTACTTTATATATTTAAAAAAAATTATCACCCTATAGAAACACCATTTACTTTATTTCACATAACCACATCAAATTTATATAATTTATACCATTACATTTTATCAAATGGCTGGTGGTAATTTGTTTCCGCTTACATATCGTCATTAATCATCCCGTGCAAACTGACAACCCACTAACAACCCATCGACTACAAACCCATCGATAACAAACCCTCTGACTTTAAACCCCACGGCTACAAACCCATCGACGTCAAACCCTCCAACATTTGAAATTTATGAGCCACAACTTCCTAGAGATTTGCCGACCAAAGAATTGCATTACGTACATGATTACACAATGGATCCACTATAACTAGGAATGATACAGATTGGAGACCTTGTTATAGTGCCTTGTGTAACGCTCCTACAGTGCAAAACCCACCGTGAATGTCACAAGTATTCCAAGTTGGGCTAAAGGTTACAAAATTGATCTCAGGGCCAAATACGTAATTTATTCGGACTTGGATAAGGAAATGTTTTGTCCGGCACACGAAAGTGAGGGATATCAATACGAGAGGTTGGACAGACGTGATAGTGATTGTGACTGCTCTTTGCCCGAGTCAATTGCCATGTAATTCTTTTAATTTAATTTTAGCTATGTATTTCTTTTAATTTTAGGTATGGATTAATTTAATATTAGCTATGTATTAATTTCAATTAAAATTAAATAATTAAACTAGAAATTAAACAATAATATTATAGAATTTACAAATATCAAACTGCATTATTTTAACTTAATGCAATAATTATCATGCCGAAACATGTTCGAAACTGCTGTCGTACATAGCCACACAGTTGACTCGTGTGAGTTGGATTGTTGTATCCTCGACAAGACCAAGTGTCCGCCATCGTGGGTGCAAAGAGGGTGTTCTATCGGTCAAACTAGCTGTTGAGATCCGCCCACTCATGTACCACCGAATCAATGGTGCAGTCATTTGTACCGTCTAGTTGATTGAATTTCACCAACATGTTGTGTCAAAATGAATTCCTCCCTAAACGGTGACGTAGTGGTTTTAGACATATTTGTATGCCGTCACTAATGCGATCTCCTCCTCTACATTCTACCGAGCCATTGTTTACGAGATGATTACAGAATGATTAAAAGATGATTTTGGTTTGTTATTAGAAATTATGGGGTTTTATATGGTAAAAGTATGGTTTCAAATTCTAACCATTAGGCAACGGTAATGTTACCGTTGGGATAAATTAAATTCATTACTTTTATTAAATTTAAATGAAAATAACCAAAAGAATAAATGAAGTGCTGCCTCCAAAACTGTGTTTTAGTGAAGTGAAGTGATGTGACAATACAGAATTGATAAAAATTAGTGAACTTAAAAAAACTAGTGAAGCGCCCCTAATTCCCTAATAAACATTGTTACGAAATTGAAAATAAACATAGATTGATTTATTAGTTGTCCTTTAAGGATAGATGAAAGATAATCACATAATCTTGAATCAATATCATAAAGATGAACCATATTTGTGTGTGTATATATATATATATATACTAGTAGGAATGCCATCGCATTGCAGCGAGTGCTCTGTTTGCCAAAAACAAAGATGAGATGGCTCAAGTTGGTTCGTGTTCTTTTTTGCATGTATTTGTGTTCCGCACTATAGCCTACACAGATCATAGCTTCATAATATTTGATGTTGTAAAAACTATGAATTGAATCAAGAACAATAATCAAAATCTTCGGGTATTATTATTGATATGAACGAAAGAAGAAATTACAAAGAAATAGAAAAGTAATCGACTGAACTAAGGTAATGAAACGATCTGCTACTTATAAACCCTAATCCCCCCTTTGGTGGTTAAAAGTCTGTTAAGATTTTCACAAATGACAGGACTAGTCCCTCCAAAATAACAGACCTTTTATTCTTAACCTGAACTATTATAAAACTGGAAATGAACTTTGGAACTTGTCACAAATGGCCCTTCAAACTTTCTTGACCAAGTTTGACTTATTATTTGACTTAGATTTTGACTTAATATCTAACAATCTCCACTTTAAGTCAACAATCAAAATCCTGCCATCTTTCCAACCATCCAAACATGAATCAAACATCTGTTTACCACTGATTTAAACAGTTGTTTGCTCAACAAACTTTTCCTGGACCAATCTGCCCTTTCCTTTACAACTGCTGTTCCAAAACAACATCACCCAGATCTGACCCATGTTGCATAATACTTTCCAAACTTAAACAACATTCAAAGACCTGACAAACTCCACTGGTTTTGACCCATTTCCTGTCTACCACTCCTGTTGACTCAGAAACTCCACAGAATATGACAATTCTGCCCATGCAGCTATCTTCCACCTTTTCAACCAGGATTACCTGAACTTTAGAACCACTAAGCACCAACAAAGTATTACCATTCAATAATGAACACATATCTTCCTTCATTATCTTCCAACCCTTGATCTCTTTTGCTTCATTCCCAAATTCAACACCAGTCAAAAGATTAACTGCTTTAACCAATGCCCAATCCTTTTCATCACAGGACTGCCTTTCATCAAACCACAACTGAGCAATCTTTCCTGCACACTTACCAGGCAACTCCACCTCAACTTGAACATCATCACCTTGTGTAGACTCCGCCTTAGTCAAAACTCCTTCTAAACACAGCCTAACCCTGCTGCCTTTTATCATTGACCTCAAATTACCTAGTCCTTCTATCCTGAACAACTTAACACCTTCAGGATCTCTCAAGGATCTCTCAATATCATACCATAACAACCTGTTAATGAGATGAAATCCACCTGACTAGAATAACCATCCATATTGAGCCAACCATTTCCAAAACTACCCCTCTTGGAAACATATCTTTTCTAACTAAAAGATTAACATCAACTCCACGTAGACCCCAGTCCACTATCATATCACACACATCACCATGAACCACTGATTGAACCTTACCAGAGATCATTATCCTGTGACTCAACTCTTCCATAGATTTACACCTCTTTGTACCAACATATGAACAACACCATGATTTCTTTTTCCAATCAACCACTGTTCATCTGTATGATCCAAGAACCTCTTCTCACTAGGCAACACATGACCATCCAGAACATATACATTACTCACATTTCTTGTTCCAGTCATCACAACCTCTGGATCTTTCATGATATAGACCTTACCATCTCTCAACCACACATGGTACCTTTCTTTCTCTATATATCCTAATGACAACAAACTCCTATTCAATTTAGGAACATACCTTACATCATGTACCTCAACAATATCACCATTGTCCATCATGAATATAACAGTCCAAACCCTTGAATCTCACAAGTTCTGCCATCACCCAACTTGACTTTACCAAGATTACCATATTTCAGATTCCTGAAATACCCCTGATCATATGTCATTCCAAATGACCCTCCTGAATCTAGAATCCATCTTTCTGAACATAATTCTTCACTAGTCACCACAAGAACATCACAAACATCACAATCTTCTGATGAATCACCTTCTTGTTGCCTGTGATTATAAAACTTCTGTTCACCCTTTCTTTTCTTCAATTCAGGACAGTCTCTCTTCAAATGATCTTTTGAGTGACAAACATAACACCTCCTCTTGAATCTTGATTCTCCCTTGAATCTTGAACCTTTCTGACCAGCCTTTCCTCTCACAAGCAATGCATCTCTACCATCTCTACCACATCAGACCTTCTTTTCAACTCTTTTGAATTTAGGGCAGCCAAGACTTCATCCATAGTCAAGGTCTCCCTCCCATACATAAGAGTATCCAGAAAATGCTCATACGAAGATGGCAATGTTGTGAGAAATATAATGGCCTGGTCTTCACCATCCAATTCAACCTCAATATCTCAAGATCCAAGATAAGTTTATTAAACTCATCTGTATGTTCATCCAGTGTCTTACCAGGACTCATCTGAAACGTATACAACTTCTTCTTGAGATACAACCGTTGGCCAACGACTGGTCATTTACAGGGTCTCAAGTTTTGCCCAAACTCCAGCAGCAGACGTTTCCTTTGACACTTCCCTCAACACCCTGTTACCCAGACTCAATATGATCGAACTATGAGCCTTTTCTAACATCTTCTTCTTCTCCTTATCTATGAGATCACAGGAATATGATCCTCACCCCTCAATGCTTCAACAACACCATTATGCACTAACAGGGCTATCATCTTCATCCTCCACAGACTAAAATCGTTTCTTCCATCAAACTTCTCCAACTCGAACTTCGTTGTCACCATTCTTGATCTTTACACACGATAACACAAGCCAATTTCACAGAATTAGAGCACCTTGCTCTGATACCAATTATTGTAAAAATTATGAAATTGAATCAAAGAACAATAATCAAAATCTTCGGTTTTATTATTGATATGAACGAAAGAAGAAATTACAAAGAAATAGAAAAGTAATCGACCGAACTAAGCTAATGAAACGATTTGCTACTTATAAACCCTAATCACCCTTTTGGTGGTTAAAAGTCTGTTAAGACTTTCACAAATGTCAGGACCAGTCCCTCCAAAATAACAGACCTTTTTATTCTTAACCCAAACTATTATAAAAACTGGAAATGAACTTTGGAACTTGTAACAAATGGCCCTTCAAACTTTCTTGACCAAGTTTGACTTATTATTTGACTTAGATTTTGACTTAATATCTAACATTGCAATAGAACCTAATAGCTTGTTGTCAACTGATGGTTAGCGGTGCCCATTGGAGGAACAGGAAGAAGCTACGACATCTGATCCAAAACATTTAAATCCCTAAAGGGTACCTATATATATTCCAAATACATAAAAAAATATCAAAGACCAAGAATAATGTTTTTTTTTAACGGCCAACAAAATACCATTACCATTAAATCACCAAAAAAACCGGCTAGCAAGATGCTAGCGAAACAATCCCAAAAAATACACCCATACAACAAACAAGAACATAAACTATCTATGTATAAACTAGACCTCACTTTGTTTATATACCAAAAGACAATTATGACCCAAATCACCTTGCCAAAACTCGAAATGCCCTTCCCCACCAAAATGAACACATATAAAACCTTGCTGAATACTGCAGCGCCAATTTAGGCATGGGAAAAGCACCATCACCTCAGCAGAACCTCACAGTCCTTGAGCCATTCCATTTAAACCAAACACCTATGATTTAAACCAATATAAGCTTTCATTAAGCTCCTGTAGTCGAGACCCACTGCTGCACTTTTGACTTTAAATAAATAAAGTTGCCACAAACTGATATATCACAGACCCATATAGGCTGAACCATAACGAAACCACGCCATAAACGAATCCCAGCAGCCGCAACACAACATGATGCTATAGAAGAAATGTTGAAGCATTATGGGCTGCTCTATAACACGCCAACGCACCTCCCTTCCATAAACCTATGATAGCAGCCGCACCCAAATTATATGATTTAAAAGGGTGAAGCAAACAATTAAGCTTCACACTATGGGATGACGCCCCTTCCTCATACAGGAACAATATCAAACGAAGCAAGAATTTAGCCATTGTGCAAATGAATATAGCTGCAGATGACTACTGCACATAAAACTTTTGACAGACCAGATCCCAACAATTTATTTGATGTATCCGTTTTCGCACTTCACCTATTCTTTTCCAATATGCTTTCCCTTTTTTTAAGCCCGCCTTTCGACTCGTCCGGATGTCATTTGCCTTCTTTATTTACCTGATCGCCGCCTATGTCAATACTTGCAACTTGACCCGTTTGATGGCTTTGTCACCACAATTATTGCGCATCGAATCTACATAAACAACTTGTTTACCAGCTCCCCTATACCACTGTCACAACCACAAAAGCTAACTTATCCTATTTGATGATATCTTCCACCTTCAGCTGCCTCCATAACCTGCTCCCCAAGACCAAACTGCAGACCCATAGCTTGCATTCTGATATATCAGCTTACAGCAGTGTTATATG
>JAUTDX010004524.1:0-25628 GCA_030844895.1 Ambrosia x helenae
TCATTTGGTGAATAGATGAACTCTAGCCGCTTACTAACCTTATGGAAGGTAATTTATTGCGCCAATGTGGTCAACCGGGCTATTTGGTGATAAGTTAAGACACTGGTTCTATAGTAATCTCAGCTGGAGGTTCAAAACTCCACTAATTAAGTAAATGATGGGTCATTGGTGAAATTTTGTTAAAGGTAACCATATTTAAAGGGTAAGTAATACACCAACAGGGTCAAATGTGTCATTTGGTGGAATTAGTAAAAGAGATAACATTATTTGAAGGTCAAGAAATACACCAACATGGTCAATGGGTCATTTGGTGAAATTAGTTATACCTTGCTTAGAGGTTAAGGAGTAGTTCCCATTGGGTAAATGGGCCAATTGGTGAGTAAATATAATAGTGTCCTAATTAAAGGTCATACTTTGTGTTAAAAAGATTAAATTGGACGAAAGTCCTTTTTATAGATAAATATGCAAATCTGGTTATTTTAATGAGATTCTCCAATATGCAAAATCTGGACATTTTGGTAGCATTCTTCAATATGCAAATCTGGTTATTTTTATGAGATTCTCCAATATGAAAATCTAGTCATTTGAAACATACACATATCTATAAATACATGCTTGAAATTAGTCATAGAAGCTTCATATTAGGATGCCTAAATTAGAACTCAGACCTAGATAAAAAATGGCCTTAATTAAAGATTAAAGATGTGCCAATTAGGTTAACGAGTATACTTATGAACAATAGATAGATACGACCTTACTAAGGGTCAAACATTGCATAAATACACGTTAATGGGTAAAGAAGTCCTGTAGATGTTTACTTAAGAAAAACTCAAATATTCAACATATCCAGAAAGTCTTGGAATCCTTAAAGGATTAAACAACTCAAAAGTGATGCATAAATGATCGCATGTCATAGAAGTAAAGGAGAAACGGTATATACAAGTCGCCCTGTTAGGGGATCAAAACTTATGCATATTAAACATTGGAATTGGTTCAAAACTTACGGTCGTAAGCTTTGTTTTATGTCGAACAACATATGGAGTCACGTTGAGTTCTATAGTAAACCCCAAATTTTATCATATAGATCACGCGTTAAGGTATCGAACCTGGTTTATTCGTGTTGGGCCTTACACAGATAAATTAAGAAAGCCTAACATTTAGACCACCTAACATGAACTATTGGAGCAGCAATACAAATCACAAAGTCAAATTAGACGTCACCTTAGAGTCATGTCAGATTTCCAAACCTTCTTAGAAAACCCTCTGCTTTTCGCATAACCTACAAACCTCTACAAACATCATATCATCACCTACTTTTACAATTTAATCTAAACTCCAAAACCCACAACCAAAGGAGCAGGACAGAGAGAAAATGGCGTAACAGATAAAATGGAGCAAAGATGTAAGAGAAATACACAGCGAAAATGACAAACATACCCTCAAAGAAAATAACAATTACGAGTTAATTATGAGTTTGCCATTACTTACTATTCATAGAAGTTTGATTATTAACATATAGGATAATTTTAGTTAATGTTTCATTGCACTTTTATGTATTTCGTATTTATTTCTTTGATAATAAAATAAATAATCAGAGATAAGTTAATTAAATAATTATATTAAAATAAATAAATAAAATGCTTTACTTAAAAATATCATAGCATAATATTAAACATTATAAACATAAACATGTAGAGAAAAATATGAAAATGACACACATAGATAAATTAAAACATGCCTAACATTTAGAAAATACTCCTAGGAAATAAACTAAAGACCTTAGTGTGCCTTGATTTCAGCACATACAGACGCATGAATTCTTCATTGGTCCTCATCCATGGCCGATGTATCCCTTATAAGCATGCTCATGTGTTGCATGTATAAAAACTAGACTATTTGACCATTGAACATGTCCATTGATGCGTGGTTGAAAAGCCTCAAGTTCTAGTGCTCAAGTTTGACTTTTTGATGTGCATAAGAGTCCCGAATTATCTACGTTGATATTCTTTATGTTTTATAGGGCTTAATAGGTTTAGAGTGCATTTTGGGAGTTAAATGGCGCATTGGATTGAAGCTAGCTAGGAGGAACCAGGTGCAAGAAACGAGCAACCGAGAGCAAACAACGAAGATTTAACGTGTTTTTGAGAATCTATATGGAGCGGAATTAATATATTTGTGTGTTTCATGAAAAAGGATTGAAAAACAAAGATGTAGCCACAAAAACGGAGTAAAACGGAGTTGAAACGGAAAATTTATGAATAAAACAAGAAAACCAGAATTTCAGCGACGGTTTGGCGTAGGATACGCCAAAAATGGCATAGGTTACTCCAACTGCGTAGAAAGAGCTCCAAAATGGCGTTTTGACGATGCCAATGGCCTAGGGGAACAAGGTGGCGTACCCTATCCCAAAAATGGCGTAAGTTACGCCAAAACTTTAGGAAATTCGAATTTTCAGCTTTAATGGACAAGTTATGACGGGGGTTACAAATATTATTGATAAAAATCATTCCCTTTGACCAAAAATCATTATCTTTTTCATTACCAATCATCCCCAATCATCCCAATCCATTCCTAATCATTCCATATCATCCTTTTGAAGATTGCAGATCCAAAAACACAACTTTTGATGATTTCTATGGCCATGCTTGGCTAAACTTTTATTCATATCCGAGTGTAAACATTGATTCTAGGGTTCTAAAAATTGGGTATTTTCTATCTTGTATTTGCTTTTGAATGTCAAACAATTGTGATGAATTGCGATTAATCTGATGTTGAATTCATTTTAGCTAATTGATCTTGTGTCCATTTCTAGTGTCATGAACATTATTGCTTGCTTTAACACAAATCTAGGTTGTATGTTCTAGTTTTTTAAAGTATATTATTATCCATCATAGATGTTGATGAGTCTTGATACCTAAACCTTATGAAAAAACCAACCCGCGAACATCATTTGCAATAGTTATAGTTGACCCATTTGATAGAACCTTAGTAATCAAATGGTGAAACCCGGGTGTGAGTCCTTTATTATTATTGTTATAACAATCATTTACATAATTAATTATTTTGTTTTTATTAAGTCAACGAATCTTTGAATCATTTTGGTTCACCACACACAAACTCAAACTCTTAAATGAACAAAGTTAGCAAGCTTCATAACTAAACAATATCTTCATAAAGTGAAATTTTACAATCAACTACACTTGAATCACCAACAACAGATTCTTCGTGGTTCGACACCCTTGTTACCACTACTACATAGTTGAGGTAATAGAGGACTTATAAATACTATCTTTGACCGGACCGCGACATCCGATCATCCATCACGCCTTCTCTTTTTGGCATAAAGATCTTCATCCACTCCTTAAGCTCGTCAATGATGGTTCCAGTGTTGAGTTTGATCATAGTTTTCCCTTTGATTTGCCCCACCTTGCCGTAGTCGCACTATATGCCTTTGATTTCTTTTGGCCCATTGGATGAGGTAGTTCTTCATAATCATCAGACGACACATTAATCCCAGAATCTGCAATCAACTTAGGAGCTCATTAGTGTTAAGGTCGAAACCATCAACCTGTTTGATGTGACATGTGTTAGTGTTTAAATGTAGTAGTTGAACTGGTTTAAGAGTTAGAACTAGAAGTCTTCATCCTTTTTGATCGCATGTGTGTTGGTGAATGCCACTTTGGCTCATTTTTCACAATGTCGAACCCGTGATCATACTTGAACTCAATACCATTTCTTTTTGATTTGTATTCTTTTTCTTTTGCATTGGGACGTAAGAATATCCTTTGACCACTCGCTCGGGTGACTATCTTCGTTGTTGTTCCAAAGATTGTCAAACATTAAGACATGAGTTAACATAAATTATTCAATAATTGGTTGTTTCTGATGTTTGAATCCTTCATTGTGTATGAGAACTCCTTTTACAAACACTGACCATCTACGCACGGCGCATTTCTCCCAAATTGGTGTATGTGTTGTTTTAGGTCCAATTTTGTATTCTTTTCCCTTTCTTTTTCTAGATGCGGGCGAGTGGACCATGGTGATCAGATCGATGTATACAAAGATTTAGTGTTAGCAGTAAAAAAAGATGTAACACCATCTTTATGAAATTGAGCACCTTGAACTTGTATGTAACCATATCCAGGTGGATGCCTTAGATATGGTGGTGCTGAAAAACTAGATGAAAACCAAATTTTTGATTGGGTTATCCTTATTGAGGTACGTTTGGTTTGGGTATTTTATATTCGGCTTACTTTCATTTGTGGCCTCTTTTAATAAATCTCGAAAACAAATATTATTAGCTGTTGTTTCACGAGAATTGAGAGAATTTGTATATTGGACAAGAGAGAATTGATTGACATGTATTTGTATAAATGGTGGTATCCAGTATTGAATTTAATTGTGCATTAGGGTGTACTAATGACTTGCCATACCTGCAAAACAAACAAACAAACAATCAAAGTTAAGTATTTTCAAAACCAACATTTTTTTTTCCAAGTGTTTAAACTCCTTAAACTTGCTATCATCTAGCGAGGATAAACCTAACATGCTAGGCAAGTAAACTCGTCAGGGTCAGTAAAATCGCCTGTGTTATGAGCCATAAAATACTATTGTCACGTCACTGCCACGTACGTAAAGACACAATCACTACTAGAAAAAAGCCCTTTCTTGACATGCATTGCGTGTCAAGAAAGGGGTCTGATGACAGGAAAAAGAATGTCAAGGATGGCGGTGTCATAAATTTAACATGACATATTTTCGCGTGTCATCTGTTTATGACACACATTTATGACATCATTTATTGACACGCGTTATGACACTTTTTAATGACACATTTTTATGACAGAATTTTATGACGTTTTTTGCATGTCATAATTTTTTAATCTAAAAATAAATAAATTCCTGTAAAATTACATATTTACCCTCCTGGATTTATTGCCATTTTATTATATGCAAAATAATTAGCAAACTAATAACAAAAACATCATTTCATTATATAATCCATATTTATCTAATTACAAACTAATCCGAGACAACGTTTAACGTTTACAAAAATATATTGTATCGACATTACATTGTCTTCGAATAGGTTTCGATCATTTGAAAATAAATGTCGCGGCGTAGCCTAACCATTCTTCGCGTATGACATCCATGTCCTCATCCCCGTAATGATCCGCTCCTACCCCAACCTGAGACAACAATAAAATTAATACATTAGTCGAGGCCGGCCAATTATTTTACATAAATCATAACGTATCCCTACGTTTATTTTGCCTTAACTTACATTGCCCAATACTTCGACTCCTTCCTCTTTCATGAATTTCATGACATAAAAACCACATGTTGTGTTTGTATCCTCTTACACGAGCTATGCCACTTTGACTAGATGAGAACTTTTCCACGTGTAAAATAAAAGGATACAAATTAGAAGTAACCAAAATGAGTTGGTCGAGTCAGGTAATACTAATGGGTCAAACACGATGGGCTGACATGTTAGTTTTTTATTTTCTTTTGAACTTTGCAGAAACTAATATTTGAAATTTCAGTTTTAGAACTTTCTACTTAATATTAGTAAACTGTAGCATAAAAAGAACTAACCTAAATACATCTCTCATAACATCATGTGTCAACTGGTTCTTCCATTCTTCTCTAATAACATCTCTCATTCTCGCCCGTTTATGTTCAGATACGGGAATTCTCCCCATGGGCACTCCAAAGTCCAAAAACATCACGAACCTTTGAAGGCGTTATATACATTTTCGAGAATATTAGCAATCGAACAGTTGACACATGATGTTCACTTATGTATGTCATCAAAGGTTTCAAAGGTACCTTAGTCGCTAATGTATGTCACCAAGTTGAGACCACAACATCATTGCATGGTTGGTTAAATCCTGAAAACATTCTCAACTATTAAAAAAATATTCTTTTAGTTCAATTCTAATGAAATTACAAGATATAAATAAGTTTGGGATAAGTATCAAGTACCTCAGCTGGCTGACTGCTGCAAACAGAACCAAACCAAATAAAACCAATATCAGATGTTGCATCACAACATAATTAAAATAAAAAAGGATGTAGAAAATTGACAAGAATTATCAACAACCTTGCACCCGCGAAGTGTTGTAAATTTACATCATGGTCCAGCTTCTTGAAAGCTTTCTTCAAAGCCTGCATACGCTCAAACGTTCAACAAACAAAGTCATTAAAAAATATAGTTTGACATGCATTTCGAGACCCATCTTACTTCAAGGCTCTCCAATTTCCTGTTCAAGTAGAATGAGAAACAATCGGTCATAATACTGTTCAAAATATAAACAGTTTAAATTAAAACAAAAGTTGGGATCACATCATCACAATCAAGGAACAAAATAAGCACCTTTTTGCTCTTTCTTGTGGCGTTAATCAAGCAAACTTCGCAATAACCTCATCAATGTTGCTGAAAAAAAATAATTCAAACAGCCCACATTAATTTCTAAAATCTAAACAAGCTAAACACAATTAGAGATCACAATTTTGACCCATTTACATACAAACAGGTCAATTCGGATTATGTTTTATTTAATTTCTAAATGGCCAAACAGATAAAAATCCTAAAACAACTAGTAAATGAAAACATGTCAAACGAGTCGAAAGTCACTCAAAATAAACCTGCATTGTCTGGTGAACAATGTAGGCTTTCCGGTAGGCGAAAACAAAAGAAGAATGATATCAATATCACATAACACCGATAATTCTTTAGCATTTTTTAAGATTCCATTCCTTCGTTTCGAAAATGTCACTTGCCGATTGCTAATACCCCAATGCAGTGGTTTAAGCATATGTGATCGTTCAATCCACCTCATAGTTATTAATAACTATAATCCACATCAATCGCTAATCTTAATAAACTTATTCCTAATTACATCTACACTTGATATCCTCAATCTTATTACAGCCTAAATAATAGCATGAATACATTTCCTGGTACATCTGTATCATTGTGCACATCTTTCATAAACTCAACACAAAGACTCAGCGCAAACCTCTGAACGCGTATCGTATCGTATCGCATAGCATGGCATCACATGTTTTCAAACTCACTCATGCACATCTTTAATCACAAGAAATTGCAAACAACTCTATAAAAACTAATACATATTCAAATCAAAAACCACTATCTCACTTACTAACTGTCACATATTCAAAAACTAACAATAAACTACAGATCGTAACCACCTGAAACATATATATAAAAAATAATAAGATTGTGTGTGTGTGTGTGTATATATATATAAAATCGGTTATACCGTTGGTCAATCCGATGGAGGATTCCTCGGTGTTCATGTTATACAAATGCAGCTGTTGGTAGTGCCTTTCTTAACTGGCTTCTTAACTGCCGTTCGGAACTCATCGTCAATTAGCTGGTTGTGTTTGTCTGCAAAACTGCTAAAAGTTATACACATCGTTACAAAATTACCCACACAACATTTCGTTAATTTCAGATAGACTTCTGTCATAGTAAATAACAGAAAACTTACTTGAGCAATGTCTGATTTGAACTTCAAACTTCAAATTAGGGTTTGATTTGAGAAGGAGGCGATGCCTGATTTGAGGAGCAGTCTGATTTTGAAATGAAGATAAATGTAATGACAGAGAAGATGGTTTGATTTGAGAAGGAGGGTTGTGGATTTGAGTAGATCATCGATTAGGGTTAAGGAAAATGGGAAGGCGATGTTTGATTTGAGCAGATGTGTTTATTTTGGTATATGAGAGAGGGGAAGGTTTATGGGAAGCGCGCACAAAGAGAAGGATTTGAGATTTAAGTGACACAAAATCATGACAGGCTGATTTCAAAATCATCATGTTTTTTTTCTATGACGGAAAATTAATGACACGCATAAAAATACGTCAAGAAATTATCACTTTTTATCAAAGATGACATTTTTTTTATGACATGCACTTTTGCATGTCATTAAATAGGGTATGTCATAAAAAAAATGTCAAGAAAGGGTAATTTTCTAGTAGTGAATAAATAAGTTACAAACTAGGTGTAGTGGTTAAACTAAAAAAATATAAGAAAAAAATAGTTCAAAACTAAGGGATTGGTTGGAGAATCCTATGGCCCTACATACTTGTGACCTAATCTTGCATGATAATGTGGTAACACCCAAAGGGGTTGTGAGCCCATGGTGCTGCCTGACGTGGAAGAGGTGATGGTTAGGCTTTTAGGTGATGTTAATGAAGTGGTGATGGCACCGTCACTACACTTAATCTTATGAGTTATGGATGATGAATTTAGGTTTAAAGAGTGTGAAAATAAGAACCAACCTCTTGCTAAAGTCATATAATACGCGTTTCCTAACTTAAAAAGTCAATTATATACTTCCTCTCTTTAAAACATATACATGTAAAAAAGAAATTACATATTTTCCCTTATCAAGAGAAAATATGTAATTGATTTTACTGATGAATAAATATGTAAACTATTGTCTCTTAAAGGGAATATACGAAAAAAAAACAATGATTGAATATTTTAAATAGCGTTTACTCCCTATAAGAGTTAAATGCCAATTTCGTCCCTAAGGTTTGGTTCAGTTTGCCACTTCAGTACAAAAAAGTTTTTTTTTTTTGCAAATCAACACCTGAGGTTTGGAGTTTTTTTGCCAATTTCGTCCTTTTCACTAACTCAGTTAAAAAATCTTGTTAAGGTCAGGGGTATGGCTATCATTTTACCACTTTAATGAGGGACAATTTAGTCATTTCTTCCTATGATTATTTTTTATCATCAGTCATCTTCTTCCCCTTTAAATGAAAACCTACTTATTAAACCCTAATTATTTAAAAAAAACCACTTATTCATCCAATATAAATACATGAAACACAGCTCGATCTTGAGAGAATAATAATCTATACTATATTAATAAGCATATAGGAAGGGCAGGAATGGTCATTTGCCACGTTACAACACCTTAAAGCATATTGTACAATGACCCCATGCACAAATCCCTTAAACTTTTGAAGCGTACAAGTTATAAGGCATCATGAACAACCCTCTTATGCCAAATGAAAAACACGGGATACCTATTAGGGTTTCACTCATTTCATCAGATCTTACATTTCAAAACATATCCGCCCCCTTCTCCTCCACCCCCACCCCTCTTTCTCGATCCTAATCCTAAGAATATCAAAGAGATTTCTTCATGATTTCACCATATCTGTTAGTATTTCACCAAATCTATGAGCATTTCAACAGATCGACAAAGATTCCAATCCGGCATGTTGGTATTGCGGTTATTCGTAGCAGCTCCTGCGACAAATGGTGGTTGGTGTCCAAATGTCTTTCATCGACTTTAGTTAGGGTTCCAAAAACCTCTTTCCTCCATACAAAGAGGTAAGGGCTGGTTGATTCACATATATTTAACTGTTTGTTGTGTTTAGATTCTGACATTTAAAACCTACTTCGTGGTGTATTCAACAGATCTTTGGCGGCAAGGACATAAAGTGTTTTTTTCAGCGACTTGAGAGAACCCAAGATTCAGTAACTTGTTCCATCTTTCAGATCTACAAGCCATAACTCTGGTTCTGGTCGATTAGGGTTTCCAACTCCATGGTGTTGCAGGTCCTTATTATTAGAAGATCTGATGGTGGCTAGGGTTTCGTATTTGTATTTATCTGCAATATGGATTAGGGTTTCAACTTTGCTTTGAACGTGCAGAAACTTACTGGCTCGTTATCTCTTCCACATGGCAGTGGAAAGGTACTATCTATGCTTGATTATAACTTCAATTTTTATAGATACCTGATGTTGCTTTTCTAATTAGATCACCTCATTGTATTTTGTTATATGCAGGCTCTTCGGGTGGCTGTGTTTGCTGAAGGAACAGCTGCTGATGAGGCTAGAGCTGCTGGGGCTGATTTGGTGGGTGGTGAGGACCTTATTGAAGGAATTAAAAAAGGTAATTCATCAGTCTCAAGCTATTATGTATTTTTTTTTAAATTACTTAGCTATTATCCTTGACAAACTTAAAGATTACTATTGGGTTTAGTCGTTCACAATCTGTATGTGTATTGATGATAGTGGGGCGTATGGTTATGTATATCTGTAGCTGCCATCAAACTTACCAAAAAAAAAATTTCAATATCTGTAGCACCCTAAAGTTCCGCCATGGAAATGGAATGCTTTCAAAAGTATCATAGAGAATATTGTAGCGAATTGCCACCAAATTTAAGTACATTACAAAAATTACACTGATACATGAAAATTAAGATTCAAAGATATTATATAACCTCAATGCATCCAACTTTCTTAATGGCTGAAATGAGAGGTTTCTGCTCAACCACTTGTTTTGAATTCACAGCACATATCACAACTTTCACTTGCTTCTTCTGGTAAGAAAATTGCAGTTGGCGTTCAAAATTGACTTGTATTCAACCTGTATATAAATTTATATAAGACCTAATAGAGTCTAATAATGGAGAATAAATTAAAAGAGATTTTGCACTTTTAAGATTAAATGATATGTAACTCCTCTGACCAAAACAAACAAACAAACATTGAAAAATGACCAACGAACACTAGTACAAATGTGTGCAAAAGACGCGACCATTAGAAGCAAAAGACTGCGGCCATTAGAAGCAAAAGACGCGGGTAAAGGAAAACCGCGACTTAAACACTTCACCTCCAAATCCTTATTACTTTATAATATTTTTATAATTTTATAATTTTATAATTGTAAGACGCGGATTTTAAAGACGCGCCTCTAATCATACAACCGCGACTATTGCTCAATCGCGACTATTGCTCAATCGACCTAAAGACACGACTATTGCTCAATCGACCTATTGCTCAATCGACCTAAAGACGCGCCACAATAAGACGCGGTTGATATCCATGACTTTAGTTAATATCACCGCGACTTTAAGCCCCATTTCTGTACTAGTGGCACCTTTGAGACACAATAATCTAACAAAACCTATCAAAATTCAAGTCTAAATGGAACAAAAGACTTACGAAAGATGAGAAATATCTAAGGGATGAATGGAACGCATCCTGAGTTGTTCATTGTTGCAAGTGTAATCATAGAAAGGAGAAAGTGCAAATTAATCAAAGACAAGATTGCGGTCCAGTGGATACGTGTTCAGCCATAACTGATCCCTGAAGCATATTCCAGTCATGTTTGATCCAGGTGTCGCTGGAGCCGCTGATGCACAGTATACCAGAAGTGTGTACTCAACAAGAGTCAAGATTTGACCCTGAAATGCCAAAAAATAATGCATCTGAAACTCAAGTGTTATAACATATAGTATGCATTACAGTATCATGTTTAATCACATTACCCCTGCCTACGGAAACTATGGCCCCTGCCATTTTTTAGGGGTGCAAACGAGCTTGAGCTCAAGCCCGAGCTCGAGCTTTGTTTATCGAGCTCGAGTCGGCTCGCGAGCCTTAACGAGCCCACTATTTATATAAATTTTAATTAATATATTAAATATGTATTTAAATATAATAATTAATATTTATAAAACTATGAATAAATAACCAAATTATATATAAAATAGGTATTACAGTTAATATAAATTAATTAATAACTAATAAACGAGCTCGAGCTTGGAAACCTACCTTTGAGCCGAGCTCGAGCTTTAGGAACAAAGCTCAAATTGAGCCGATCTCGAGCTCGAGCTTTCATAACTTAAACGAGCCCGAGCCCGAGCCCGAGCTCGAGCCTGGTCTAGCTTGGGCTCGGCTCATTTCCTCAATCATCAAGCTCAACAGTCATTTTTGAACCTATACGTGTGTTTGTTTAACACCAAATTAATACCTCAATCATCACAATCAAAAAAGCCAAACATGTGCAATATAATATGTTTAACACCATGTATGCTATATTTTGATGTATTCTAAATAAGAGAACCAATATATACCATGTAAGTGCTGACGAATGAAAACGATCAACAATAACGAAAACGGAAGAATTTGTTCAATCCACTTCGAAACTTGTTGTAAATCATACCGTTGTTGATACGCCGAATCCATATTATTATTATTATTATTATTACCTCCGCCATCGCCACCACACTTTTATAAGTAATAACAAAGGCATTGAACCCGTGCATCTCCTTCGCTAGAGATTTTTGTTGCCGTACCGACATCGACCTTCACCAATAACACCTCAAACAACCGTTAGACCAAAACGCCTCTATTGCAATCATCGGAATGAGGGTGTTTGAGCAGATCTGTGTGAAACGATCTCAACTCAGATATGGATATTTTTTGTTTGGTTTGTGGAGATCGACGGAGAGGGTGTAAGGGTATTTGAGAAGATCTGGATAATTTTTGGTTTTGTTGGAGGGTTTGAGCACAGGGGTTTGAGCAGATCTGGAGGAGGGTTTTGAGGTAGATAGAGGGAATGAAAAATATATGGGTGGGAGTTTAAAAATTTTTAGAAAATTAAATTATGACAAGAAAGGATGACACACAATTTTTATACCGTCATATTTTTTATTTGACGACACTAAATTCTTGACACACAAAAATGCGTGTCATTAATTTACCAAATTTTATAAACCATGACAATTTTTTTATGACATACGCTTTTGAGTGTCATAAATGAGTGCGCGTCATAAAATGTGTGTCAAGATATGTCTTTTTTCTAGTAGTGAAATGGGAAATAACCGGGTCATGACCCGGTTAACTACTAGAAAAAAGCCCTTTCTTGACACGCATTACATGTCAAGAAAGGGGTCTGATGACAGGGAAAAGAATGTCAAGGATGGCGGTGTCATAAATTTAACATGACATATTTTCGCGTGTCATCTGTTTATGACACACATTTATGACAGCATTTATTGACACTCGTTATGACACTTTTTAATGACACACATTTTTATGACAGTTTTTAGCGACACATTTTATGACAGAATTTTATGACGTTCTTTGCGTGTCATAATTTTTCAATCTTAAAAAAAATTCCTGTAAAATTACAGATTTACCCTCCTGGATTTATTGTCATTTTATTATATGCAAAATAATTAGCAAACTAATAACAAAAACATCATTTTATTATATAATCCATATTTATCTAATTACAAACAAATCCGAGACAACGTTTAACGTTTACAAAAATATATTGTATCGACATTACATTGCCTTCAAACAAGTTTCGATCATTTGAAAATAAATGTCTCGGCATAGCCTAACCATTCTTCGCGAACGACATCCATGTCCTCATCCCCATAATAATCCGCTCCTCCCCCAACCTGAGACAACAATAAAATTAATACATTAGTAGATGCCGGCCAATTATTTTACATAAATCATAGTGCATCGCTACGTTTATTCTGCGTTAACTTAACTGAAGGTCATCTACATTAACAACACGACCTAATATCTTCAATCATATCGCTCGAAATGGTGCTAGTGTATCCAGAGGAAAACCTTTGACTTTCTCCATTTCATCATAAAGTATCCTTTGTTTAAATTTTAAAACCAAATAAACAAATAAATAAGTTGACTTGAATTCAATTATGTAGTAACCATGGTAGTGCAACGAGATAACATGTTAAGTCATTTTACCTGCATATTGTCTTGAAATTGGGATGATAAGAAGTACCTGGATATTTACGACAAGAATTGGTGGAAGTTCTCCCGAAGAAGGACCAACAATAAGGAGTTCTACAAACCGAGTAATATGATCAATTTTTCTCTGAGATAAAAAGACGTCAACACCAAACGGATAATATGCTGTGTAATTAGGAGCATGCTCCTTTTTATCCCTGTAAATCCAGCATGGCACAAGTAAAAATCAATATATTGAGATAAACATTTAATGAGGTGTTTGGAATTCCTTAGTATAAAAGTGTTTATCTGCATGATAAGCATAAGCAGTAGACAATAAGCAGTTAGGTAGCTGCTTATAAGACTGTTCACAAACCAAGTCAAGTGAAGCCGAGTCAACACTAGCTCAGGCTTGAAACTATAGTCAGCTTGGCCAAAGCAGAAAATTGAGCTCAAAAAGCCTTAGCTGCTTATCAAAAACTGCTTATTCACTCTTAACTTTAGAGTACAAGCAAATAAGCAGTTTTCAACAATATCTAGTGTAATTTAATTTACCTGAAATGGTTTTTCCCGCGTATTCTAAAAATTTGTGGTTCGACATGCTTTGCTTTCACGGTCGGTTTTTTCCTTCAAATTTCGGCCGGTGAGTTTTAAAATTTTCAAACTATAGTCAATGGTTTGGTGTTGCTATGTTTGAACACTTTAAATTTCAGTCTATGTTTGAACAGAGTAATTATTAGGTATGTTTGAAGAACCATGAAACCAAACTGGTAGTAATGGTTCTTTCACAATTTTCAACGATTCGCTTTTAGTTTAAAGTGTTTTAAAAACCTATTGACGGTTTAGCTCAAGCTCAACATTTGACCCAAAAACCGTTCAAACAAGACCATAAACACCCCTAATCAATACGCAAGATTTAGGATAAAAGTAATGTCTTACCCCTTTGGTATTTGACTTAGATTTATTGTTGCTGTGGTTTGTTACTGACGACTTTTCCCTTATCTGTTTCTTGGCATGCCCACTCACAACCTCAAAGATTGTTGGGAGTTCATTTATCATATTAAATAGACGTTTCCTGCATCATAATTATACGTTAAACACAGGATATTTGCATCAAGAGTAGTATATGTACATTGGCCTAAAAATCAAATAACTACTAACTAAACCAACAAAAGAAAGACGATACCTGTCTGCTTTATCAAAACCAAATCTAGCACCGAAATAAAAGGCGACAGAAAGTAGCCAGGCATCGCTGTGGACAGCAATGAGAGCAACCACTCATTTCCTTGCATTCCATCTCACGGTGAAAGATTTGATTGCTAAAGATGCAGCATTTCATAATTATTAATTTCACTTTTAAATGGTGTAACTGGCCACCACCTCTGCGCAATCCCAAGAAACAAATATCGTCCCTATACTCAACATCTCTTGCTCTGTCGGATCATGCAGGCACGCGCCAATACGGTTGTCGGAACCTTGCTGGAGTACACCTGTTCAGATTTATCTCGCCTACACCCTCTCTCTTTCTCGCAACTCTTCTCCTGGCATCTGCTCTACGACAAAAAGGCTTTTTTACTGCTGCAACAAACAATTAAAAAAATGCCACTTGAGTAAAATTAATCAACTCAAATCTAAATTTCATGGAAATGAACAATTGAGAAGTTTGCAACAAAATAAAAGTAACATTACGGTCACCAGAATCAAATTTAGATGTCACCGCATATCCCTGAAATATAAATCATTATAAAGATTTGTCTCAAAAAGTTACCTTGTTGGCCTTAGTCCTCTTCTTTTCCATGCCCGAAGACCTTCTTCGACCGAGAAAATCACCATCGCTGCCATTAACCTTGGTATCACCGGCAACGGCGTCGGGTTGACCAAACCGACATCACCAATTTGTTGACCACCCTAACCAATCCACGCGCCTAAACGATGGCTTGATGAAGCGGCAACGCCGCAGAGCCACTGTGGGCGACCCCTCCCTTTCCGCGCTCTCTCATCTCTAACTCCATCTTTCTGTTGCTCCCGTTTTTTTATGTCTTTTAGGTGCCAAAAGCAAAACTAAGAAACTGCTGTGTATAAACCCAAAAAGGGTAAAAAAATCCGTGGCGCATTAACGTGAAACATTCAAGAATAACAGTCAATTCACTTTATTCCAAATTTCATAAATCTTATACCTATCCTGTACTTGAAAGTGTTTCATTATATCTAACCTAATTGTATATCCTTATAAACATTCATCAATAATATTCAATTCAATTCATTTGAGGCAAAGTTTCACAAATCCTATATCCATCTACAACCTAATTGTCTAATTGTATCCTTATAAACGTCCCTCAATAATATTCAATTCAATAATTAAACATATTAACCTAACTATAAAAATATTTTTACCTGTCGGTCGAACAAATGACAAAACCCTCGGATAAGTTTGGATTTATAGAGAGTAACATTGGTTCTAGAGTTTACCATTGATAATCGCTGCCTTTCTAACCAACTACCACCATCGTGCCCGCCAATTATCGTCGTTTGGGTCCCTACCGTCGTTAAAACTCTCGAAAATACCCCCATCATAACCGGCTGAATTCGTACTACCTGAATCCGATTACGTGAAGATCAAGAACAGATCTGGTCCATCTTCTGGATTCAAGGGAGGGAGACGAAGATTATAAAGTGAAAAGGTATGCAGATCATCGAAGAAGGTTAGGGATTTATGTTATTTGTTCTTAAAGAAGGATTTGTGTTTAGATCTTTATGTTTTGTTAGGTGTGTGTGAGAGGGGGGGGGGGTTGATGGGGAACCGTGCACGAGGGTGGAGGGAATTCAAATTTTATGACATAAAATTACAACACTCATTTGTGTTTAATGTCATGTTTTTTAGTTTATGACGGAAAATTGTTGACACTCAAATAAAAACGTCAAGAATTTAATAGTTTTTATTAAGGATGACACTTTTTTTATGACATACACTTTTTTATGTCATTAAATACATGTATGTCATAAAATGAATGTCAAGAAAGGATGTTTTTCTAGTAGTGGATCACTTTTAGAAAACGACACCCCCTCAAAAGCGCCTAACATGATAGCTTTGTTAAACAAACAAGTCAATGCTTCCATGACGATCAAAAATAAAAACGGAGAGATCGGGTCACCTTGGCGAAGCCCTTTAAAGCATTGAAACTCAAAGGTAGGCGACCCATTATACTTGGTAATGTAATTATAATTATAAATATAATAACATACCTTAGCAATTGAATAGTAACTTTAATATTATTATATTTATATATATTATTAAATTCATATATATTATTTTATTTAATATTCATATATATTATTATATTTATATATATTATTATATTCATATATATTATTTTATTCAAAAATTTTATTATATACTATTAATATAAATAACATAATATTATGTAATTTCGTTACAAATTTCTTGTGTTACCTTATATTATATTATTTTGAAAAGTCGTGTTTCAGCGGTAAATCTTGTGTTGCAAAGCGACCACTGCCCATGTTCGAATCCCATAGCAACACACGGGTTTCTCCTTTCAAACCCAAGCGGTTATTTTTTCGCTGATGCGTGGGAATCGAATCTGAGACCAAACCCGGGCATGAACCCTCCAAGGAGGTAAACCTTCCCACCTCAAACCAATTGGGCTGGAGATCATTGGCTTATATTATATTATATACTATTAATATAAATAACATAATATTATGTCATTTCGTTACAAATTTCATGTGTTACCTTATGTGTAGATTTCTTTATTTTTTTAACGTTTACAACCAAAATGGAATCTCGATTGTATAATTCATTGATTGATCAACACCTCACCTAAATCTCAATTGTAAAACGCGCAACGCGCGTCGATATATACCCCTAGTTAATTATAATTTAGTAAATTTTGGTGAATTATGATTGATATTTTGCTGTGATGGGTAATGAAGCATATTGATTGAAAACAAAAATTCTGCCTCATATTTATGTTGGCTTACGTTTGTTTTTTTTTTTTTTTTGAATTACCATCAACAACGTGCTAGCTTGGAGTCTATATAAATTTCTTAAGATAAGATTGAGGACGTTTACCACCCAAAATTGACGACCTACCTTACTCTGAGTGCTATACCATCGTGTCAATGTGGTCACAGAATATGCATTTACTCCAGTATGATAGAATAGGAACCGTGCCCTCTTTTCATTCATTCATCAATATTTATTATTACAATGGATCTCTATATTTTTGGATAGAGATAATAATAAATTTAATATATATACCAATCAGACTCTACATAGGACTATTAACATATATATCTATTACAGTAGATAAGGTTTAATTTGTAAAATTAATTAAGTTGATAACTTGTAAATTTTTAGAAAATTAAGTTATAACTCACACCTGTGATATATGTCCGCTTAACTCCCGATCTCCTCTAGGCTCTAGCTTTCCAACGCCTTTTTTCACTACTAAAAATTGGGCATTTGCTACAAAAGTTTTTTTACGGAAAAAAAATTCGTCACAAATTTTTAAAAATTGTCAGGCATTTGTGACGACAAAAAAACTCTAAATTTTTTAACAAATTTCCTACACAATAGAGACAAACTCTTAGGAAATTGCATAGAAAATGACGTAGAAAATGCACAAATTTCCTACACCATATATTCGTAGGAAATGCGTTAAAAATTGCGTAGTAAATGTATAGTAAATGGTTTCGGGCGATGTTTTTTTCCATCATCAAGATTTCCTTGTAAATGCGTAGCAGATCAAGATTTCGTTAATTTGCTACGCATTTACAACGAAATCTTGAGTTAGGGTAGTAAAGAACTAAAAATAATATTGGGTAGTAAAAAAAATAAAGATAATATTGGGTGGTTTTTCAATTATATGACGCACGTACACGTATATTATTCTTCTAGCTTGTACTTCAAAATTCAAATGGGAATTCCTTGTAAGCCTTTAAAAACTGTTTTGGCTATTAACAGATATTTGATCCAAAGGTTTTGACTTCCCTTTGATTGATGTCTAACCCGCTCATTTAAAGTGTTTATCACATTGTTTGTTAATAGCAATTAAAATACTCCCAAAAACGTTTATAAACTTAAAACAAATACAAAGACAAAGAACTCATCAGCATTCAGGTCAAAGAAAGAATTTTTTTTTTTTTTTTTTTTTTTTTTTTTTTTTTTTTTTTGAACGGCAAATTTCTTCTCCTTGTGGGACTTGAACCCATGACCTCCCTTAGGTGTTCCTAGAAGCTTTGCTTCTACCATTGGGCCACCAACCCCAATGGCGTCAAAGAAAGAATTTACATCCCTATCAAAACCCTCAATATGCATCATGGATATCCGCGGTTAATTAAAAAGCATTTAGTGGGACAACACTTAAGACTTCAACTCACTACCATATTTAACATTTGGTGGGACCCAAGATAACTTGTGTGTTCCCTAAATGTGTAGCAAAAACTAAAACGTCAGTTACAAATAAGTGTATACCTAATAAACGGTAACCGCATATCACAAAAGTATTAACAATAGATATTAATCACTATGTCATCTCTAGTGGTTAATTTGTCTTCTAATATGAGTCCCAGCTGCACATTTTTTGCCTTACACCCAAAATTAAACCTCACAACAGGCAGTTCATCACCAACTGGTTTACAAATATTTCCAGAACATAAACCCTAAAAATTCCTACAAACCACACCATATTTATGTGCATGGCTTCCATCATGATCTTCATCTCCCAAAATATCAGCAAAGATTCAAGCAATCAGAAGATTTACGATGTCGAAAAACCCTACCCTTCCTGTCACATGTTCAAAGAAACACCCAATATACCGCGGAGTGAGGCGTCGTGGAACAAGTGGAAAATGGGTTTCGGAAATCCGTGAGCCAAAATCCCCCAACCGGATATGGCTCGGCACATTCCCAACTGCGGAAATGGCGGCTGTGGCTTACGACGTGGCAGCACTTGCGCTCAAAGGTGGAGATGCGCAGCTTAATTTCCCTGAATCCGCGTCTTCTTTGCCTGTGCCTCTCTCTTCCTCCTCTCGTGACATCCAGGCGGCTGCCGCCAGTGCTGCAGGTGCGACTGGGGCAGCCATGGATGCACTGGGAAGCTGTCATGCTGGTTGTATGACAACCAGCATGACAACTTCCCCTCCGGCATTTTGGTTTGCCGGAGAGTTTATGGATGAGGATTTGATATTTAATATGCCTAGTCTCATAAACAGCATGGCTGAAGGTATGCTACTTAGCCCTCCTCGGTTTGATATCATAAACGATGAGTTTGCTACCGGATATGAAATGGATCATAACCTGTGGAATTATTCTTGAATCGACGTCGTTTTATATGAACTTTGTTTAGTGAATATGATCGAAACAAACATGGATATGTGAATTATGTTTTTCATTTAATCATAAGAATAATATGGCGACGGTAATTGCCACCTAACTACTCCATGTAAATTATGTTTTTCATGTTGTTTATATGTGATAAGAAATCATTGCATCTATCAACACTCTGAATAGTGACCTGGATACTTGATCTCAAAGTCGATGTTTCACCAATAAGTTTGGTATGTCTCATCAAATTAAAGAGAAGCATACCGCAAAAGGATAGGTTCCTAGTAATTGTTGGTTCAAGACCAATATCACACATAATACAAAAACAATAGACTCAAATGTTTGGCTCTATTATTCAATTGAGAAAGGTGCATGCAAAACAAGTACAATATATATAGAAAAGGAAACTAACGTCTAGCCAAGAAATCAGGACTTGACTAACAACTTCTAACGTAAACTAGGAAAGCAACCAAGAGACCAGGAGCCAAACATAACAACCATGCACGTTCATGGGTTTCGAGTTTGAATCATTCTTCAACACCCCCTCTTGATTCAAACACCTTCACACCAAGCTGATGTCTAAGCACAACATACTTCTCTCTACTCAAAGCCTTAATGAAGATATCAGCCAATTGTTCATGTGTGTTACAAAACTCAAGTGTAACTTGATCACTAGCAACCATTTCTCTAGCAAAGTGATGCTTTAATTCAATATGCTTGGAATTGTTGTTTAGTAAAGGATTTTTGCTTAACTTGATTGCTGATTGATTGTCACAAAATAACACAGTTGCTTGCGTCTGCTGCAATTCCAGCTCCTCCATGATTCTTCTAAGCCATATTGCCTGACAAGTGGCAGTAGTATCAGCTATGTACTCTGCTTCTGTACTTGAAAGAGCCACTATAGTTTTTTTTAGAGCTCGATGTCATAGCCCCACTTCCAAGAGTAAATACACTAGCAGATACACATTTTCGATCATCAATGTTGCTGGCCCAGTCACTGTTTGTGAAACTAGTTAACTTCACTTCAATTCCCTTTTCATACCATATACCAAACCTCAAGGTTCCTGCCACATATTTTAGAATCCTTTTAGCAACACTCCAATGGATAAGGCACTTGCATAAACCTTGAAACAATTCCCACCGAATAAGCCAAGTTTGGCCTTGAGTGTGTCAAGTAAATTAAACCACCAACTAAAACTTCTATAAGCAACTTCATTAGCCTTGTCAGCCTGATCATCAACCTTCAACTTCTCATTAGCATGCATAGGAACCTTCTCTTCATTACAACCAACCATCCTAAATTTGACTAACAAGCTTTTAACATACTTTTCCTGGGACAGAAATATACCATACTTGGTTTGTTGAATCTCTAAGCCCATAAAATACTTTAATAGTCCCATGTCTGACATTTCAAATTCTTCCATCTTGCTTCTTTTGAACTCTGCCATCAGTCTTGATGAAGAACTTGTATAAATTATATCATCTACGTATATGCATACATAGATAATATGATTGGATTTTGCTTTCTTGACATACAAAGTAGGCTCACTATGACTCCTAACCATGCTTAATAAAGTGATGATCAATCTTGGAATACCAACCCGTTGGAGCCTGTTTAAGGCCATACAATTCCTTCTTCAGTTAGTACACCTTGTGCTTACTTCCAATAACTTCATACCCATCAGCCTGTTGGACATAAATCTCCTCACTTAGATCACCATTCATGAAGGCTGACTTCACATCTAGTTGATGCAATGTGAACCCCAATTGAGCTGCAACTGGAAGAATTACCCTGATTGTTTCAAATCTAGCAACATGAGCAAATCTCTCCTTATAATCAATTCTCTGCTGTTGAGAATATCCTTGCACAACCAAGAGTTACTCGGAAAACTCAACATGGAACACCTGTTTAGTCATACAACACCCGGACAAAGCACCAAGCAAGCATTTCATGGGGCAACTACACCCTAACACATAAAAATCCCGCTCTAATACATGTTAATGTCGTCATCAACACCCGACTCATGATCACTTACTTAAACGTTCCTACGCCTTAAATAACTAGAATGTGATCAGATACAAACACCAACTCGACTTCACAACCCATTCCACCAACACCATGATCAGAGAAAAGGTTGCATGAACACTTGTGTATGAATATATACACTCGCACTTACATCCATGGACACATACTCTCTAATCTATACACAGACATGATAAGCATATGTTCATGGACTAGTCATTGTCACCTTGACAACCATAAACCATTCGGCCAAACTCACCTAAGATCACATGACAATGATTGATCATCAAGTCCACACTTACACATAAGAGGTAACCATTGCATAGTACAATTAAACTCTTAGTGATTATAAACCTCAACTAGGAAACCTCCTTTTTGATCTTATACTCGCCGAACATGTGCACACAACCATCAAAAACATTCCCACATGTCTTTTTCACACATGATGTCTCAAGTTAACATGGATTTGACAAAGACCACTAGGGAAAAGGCTCTCATTCACACCTAGAACTTCCTAAAATGGCAAGCACCAATCGGATTTAAGGAAGGGAATGGAACCATCACTATCCTACTACAAGACAAGGCTATGAAGTCTATGACAAGTCCCTTTCACTCTATGCATGCCTCGATCGAAAAATTACAAGGGTGGACAAGCATGGGACATGAGGTAATCACCTATGATAACATCAATTTCACCAAAGAGGGATTAAGACAAAGAATGATGCAAAACCAAGGAGAGTTGACTTGCCATATCCTCCCTAAACTCTAACAAAAATCGGCTATACATGAAAATGTGATAAGTTTCATAAACAAGAACTCCAACCAAGGATGATGAGCTTGCTTCTTTTGTTCTTGTCCTTACCCCTTCGATCCACTATAAATAGGAACACGATTGGACACTTGAAACCACACCTCACATCTCTAACTCTCTCGGCTCTCCTTAGGCCGAACCACAACCCACCCTCACTCAAGAACCCACCTCTACAAGCAAGGAAGCTTCAAGGGACAAGGTCAAGCTCTAACACTTTGGCATTGCTTGATCTAGGTAAGTAAACCCACCCCTCATTCCTTGTTTTCTTTCGGCCTACATGGATCACCTGATTCCCCTTTGAACTATGATCAACCAACCCTTAACACACCACTTAGAATAAGGCCTTGTTTTGCAAAACAAAAACTTATTATAATGGATGATTTCAATTGGTCCTATGTTTGTACACTAACACACACTTATGCACACCTTTTTATCCATACACAAACACTAGTAAGACCTATGTTAGGCCTTAAACAATCGGACATTAGACTAGGTACTAACAATACTCACTATGCTTGTATACAATCGGGTTAAGTAAGCCACACTGTCAAGAAACCTCTCTTGTTGATTGAAAATCGATTCTCACATCATGGTAGTTACTTGAGTAATAATTTTGATCAAAACTAATGAGATTAACCAACTAATAGATCGATTTTTATAATCTAAACACACTTGATTTACCTTTCGGCATCAAAGGTTTAACAAAAAGGAAATCAATGATCGGGTTCTATCATTAGCACCTCGAAACACATTGCTTGGCTTTAAGAGGACCCTAATCGACCTAAGCTAACCATTCTGAACCCCTAAACGAACGGGATCAAGGCTTACATATCACTTTCATTTTGGCTATAATGTCCTAACACATGTTAGGATAGGCGGAACACATGTTAATACCATCTTGGCATTAAAAGAAGGTAGAACCTTGGTAGAGTGCGTATTTCTTTATGAAACTAATCACACACACACTTGAGACCAAAGCACACGAATGTCGGGTGAACAACTTGCATGATAAGCATCCAAGAGCAAACAATTTACCATGTTATCATAACTTTAGGGAAACTATAGTTGGACGGTGTCTATCACACCTTATCAAGCCTCATTAAACGCTATCATGTGAGTTTTCACGGCCCCATTTTACTATTTTACATTTCGGGGGATTTACATGCATCAATACTAGTGTCATTTACAAGTGGTGTACATTCTATCGTGACTACCATGTGGAACATGAGACATATTGGTTCATGAGCTCATTAGTCCTCGTACAACACTTACTATAACCATTAGCTATTAAAAGCCATGGAAACACTTTAATAGATCTATTGGGTTGACACCCCACTCTTGGTTAGTCGCTCTAAAACTGGTTACATACAAAAGAGTGTTAGTATTCTACCATACATACATTGTCTTTAGTGTACAATGCGCGAGGCACAACAGTCAAGAGGTTTGGTTATGAGACTCATGGTTTGGATAGTAATCATTCGCTTAGCTAACCTATGATTGGTCATACACGAATTACACATTGGTTTTACTTGTCACCATCAAACCCGTGAACTCACCAACATTATTGTTGACAAATCCTTTATGCATGTTTTTCAGGTAACTAATGGAGGGCCACAGGGATTTGAGGGAGATGTTCGAGCATGCACCACATGGTACCACTTGATGGGTTTGTCAATCCTGTGATATTTTGTTTTCAATTCCATGAGTACTAGACACTATCTCATTTTCTAGATGGTATTATGTTGTTTTAAATAAAATTATGACAATATCAATCCTTTGTGGTGGTACTATTTTAATTAAAAATATGTGTTGCTTGAACCTTGTGCTTGAAAACCTTTCGATGGTTGCATCACCGGTACAATAGTTCATTTTTTTACATATGTCAACTATAACTTTTAAGTCAACTATAACTTAAGACATTTTTCAACTATAACTTAAGACATTTTTCGAAACGTTTTCGCAAAGTACCACGCTATCTCCCCTTGGCACCTCTCAAATCTCAAGCCGCTCCACACGAAGACAGACGGGTACAATAGTTCATTTTTTTTTACATATGTAATCATTTACATATATATTGTATGCTATGACAGGATCATGGGTCATTACCATTGACCTTACTTCTCATATCCGAATTCGAGCCATATTACTTGGTGGACGACCCTCAGAGAGGAAGACTTGCCCCTTACTCAGCCACCCCAGTCCCCCGAAGTCCTCTCATCACGGGTATAGATGGATCTCAGACTCCGAGATGGACATAGACCCTCCTCCAGTCATGAGATGTACCTCCGACGACGATGTGGACGACGACGCCCCACATTCTCTAGCCGCCCTAGACACTCACCCCTCTGTTACCCCTCCTGTTTTTCTCGCTCTCCAGCTAGCCTTAACCCCTTCTTTCACCAAGACACTTCGGGACGTACGCTCACAAAGGTAACATCCCGAAAGAGGACACAACCAGCTCTTGTTATTGCCATACCCCGCTAGAGCCCCGATTTTCCCTCTTCCCACGCTGACCCTATCCCGACCAGTGAGCCTACCCAGCCTGTTGACCCCATGAAAGAGCCTTTAGCGATAGAGGTGAGCGAGCCCAGACCAGAGCCATCGAAGAGACTGAAGAGGCGCTCTGAGGCCCGCAAGCAGCGTTTCCTTCCCAGTCTCTCCTAGCAGCCAGGCACACACGGACGAGGAGGTTGATCCCGAGGTTTTTGAGCTTGGGAGACTCATCGGGAGACCCCTCCACACTAAGCGTGGCGTCATTATATCCCATGATGTGCAGCTAGTAGCGTTGGGAGACCGCATTCGGGAGCTCGAGAGCCAGTTGTCTAAAGCCGAGCAGGGGAGATTATCTACTATGATGGAGAGAGCCGAGATGAGGAGACATATTGAGGTGCTAAGCAAAGGATGACAG
>JAUTDX010004525.1:0-37159 GCA_030844895.1 Ambrosia x helenae
AGACAAAAAGAGTTGGGATAGTATTCTAGACCAGTAGCAACATTAACTCCTTTATATTTATTGATTTACGTGTTTCTTCAATATTTTCTTTATAGATTCTCACTAAAATTTCTAAACCGAGTGGTTTCTTAGAAACCCGCTCTCATTAAAATAGATCTGCCCCTAATGGTATTGGTGATCTCAGCGAAGCGTAAGAAGACAATCCATGTTTTTTTTTTATCACATGTCAGGTATTGTGGAATGCTCGGAATGAAAAGGTGTTCAAGGGGTGGCTCCTTAATGAATCATGGAAGTGGAAAAAGGTAATCGTGCTATTTTTTTTACTAACACGTTTGGGTATTGTGGAAGCTCGGAATGAAAAGGTCTTCCACGGGGTAGCTCCTTCAGTTTTCAAGCTAGTGGAAGAGGTGAGAAAAGTATCATACCACTAGTTAAAGTATCAATCAACTAGTGAAATTTGGCATTTAATATAACATAATTTTGTGTTTTGTTGGTGTTATATATTGTTTTTTTAACATTCAAACACATTTTTTATTCATCACCAAAAAGAACATTACATCGACTAACTACCCTTTTAGCCAGTAGTTAACCTGGGCAGGACACCGTTCACCCAAGATTGGCTTTATACTAAACTACCACATACAAGCATAAACTTACAAAAACCGATTCACTTTAGCTGAAGTTGATCCCAGAAAAGTCGTTCCATTTTCCTGAATCTACCCGACGATTTTAGAAACTATTGATAACCCACCAGAATACTTCATCTGTTATATACTGTTGTAGATGAATGTTGTTGGGTTATTGTTTTAGCACGAATTTCCTAAAACACCTTGAAGAGGCTCAGATCATCTCTTCTATTGAAGATTACTCTCCTCTCATTTAGTTAGTCAAGTCAAGATTATTGACTAAGTCAAGTCAAGATTATTGACCCCATAATTCTTGCGCATGACTCATGCCCATGATTCATGCCTTTGTATTTACTTTATAGCTTTTCATTCAACTTGTATTCCCTATATATATTGTAATGTAAATCATTGTACAAACACATAATTCAATACAATAACATTTCAACATTTTATATGGTATCCGACAATATTCGCCGCTACCACCACCACCGCCGCCATCGTCGTCGCCGCACCAACCACCATCACCTACCCACCACCGCCACCCACCATGTCACCCACCCACCTACCCAGCACCGGCGCCACCCACCACCGTCACCCACTACCGCCGCCATCCAACACCGCCCACCACCGTCGTCACCACCCACCACTGTCGTCACCGCCACCCATTACCTTCACCCACCACTGTCGTCGCCGCCACCCACCACCGCCGCTACCACTCACCACCGATTTTATTCCATCGTCTTTTCCTTCCTATCTAACAACACAAAGTAATTTTTTGTTTCATTCCCACATGGCAACCAAAACAAGACATGGAATGGTAATGATTCATTCCATTACCTTGTCCATTCCATTCCCTCGTCCATTCAATTCCCTCATCCATTCCATTACCCCATACCAAACAGACCCTGAGGAATGAGTTTTTGACCTTGTTTTTCATAATCTAACCCACAAACATCTTCCATATCATAAATAAGAGAAGATCTAAGGTGTGTTCTTGATCTAAAATCCTTTTTAAGCATTTTTATTCATTTTTATTAAACCCCAAAAGTCCAGATCTGTTCTAAGATGGTTTTCATGATTAAAAACCTTTCTAACACCTTTCTAAACACAACCCCATCATTAAACATGAGTTTTCATACAAATTAACATGTGTTAATGGTGTTTTATGTTGTGTTATGTGTTGTTTGATGATTGAATGTTGTATAGATGTTATAGAGATGATCTAGGACTGTTATTGATGATGGGTTTTGATTTTCTTAGGTAACAAATTGTTGTATGATGATGTTTTGCCCGTTTTAGGGATTTTTGTTAGATCTAGGGTTTGATTCATGATGTTAATGTTAACAAAATGATTAGAGGTTTTCATATACATATTAATCTGAGCATTTTGAACTGATTGTTAAGAGATTTCGACAAGTTTCCAAATTGGGTAAAGTTTACATGCATCGATGTGACATTTCCATAATTTTGCCATTTTGGGTAAGGTATAAAACGGACTGATTTTGGAGTAAAATTGGTAGGGTTTGTGGGGATAGGTTAATGATACTTGACTGTTGTGATTCGTGATGTTTTGTGATGTTTTCGGACTGTTTTGATGCGATTTGGTGCGTTTTAGGATGTTTGCAGCTGATGGGGTCGAACCAACATCAGACAGGGCGAACGAACTTCAGTTTGGTCGAGCGAACGAACATGATTTAGGTCGAATTAACATGTGTTAGGGTCGAATTAACATGTGTTAGGGTCGAATGAACATGTGTTAGGTTGAATGAACTTGTGTATAGGTGGAATGAACTTTATAAGGGTCGAACCAAGGCTTCTTTGGGTCGAACCAACTTCCATTTCATGCTGATTCGACCTTACAACTTCGTATGTGCGATTTTTGATGCAAACTAAGTGTTTTATGTTTGAACCTTACGTGTAATCTATGTGTACTTGATTAGTTCATGTAATGGGTCACCAACGGGATGTCGGGTCAGTCTGGTGTGTCGGTTTAACAGTCAAACATGTTTTCAAACATACTTAGTCACAATCTGGACAATCGGGGACTAGATAACCTTAGAGTTATTAGTCAAAACACTTATACAAACTTTTATGATAGATCTCCGATATTTGGGACTATCAAGGCGTGTCTTTTATTCTTTTACTTTGAAGACACAACCTACGGTGAGTGTCACAGCCCCATTCTTACTGTTTTCATACTTTTGGGGGAGAAACATGCGGTACGAACTTACATACTTTTGGACCAACATATTACATTATATCACATGGATACTTAGTGACTTTTATTCATCAGCAAAGACCTCTCAAACTTTAATGGACCATTAATATGTGGATACATAGCGGGAATGTGTGAATAGATCTATTGGATTATTTGGACCTGGCAAGCCCCACTTGGGCCGACTGGAGGTCGGTGGCAGGTGCATATTTGTCCTACCAAACTTTACGGCACCGGGTGATGAACCGGTGACGGGTATTGAGGCATTCTAACATTTAGCAGTGGTTCACGACACTATAGTATCATGTAACGATGTCTAGCGAGCATCAGGTATAGATGTAAGGATTGTTCGGTCTGGTTTACAAACGTTACAAACTTATACAAACTTATCTCTGTGACTCACCGGCACTTTGTGTGTTGACTAACATTGCATGTTTTCTCAGGTCGCTAAGGTAGCAGGAGTTGTAGGCGCACTGGGGTCTCACTGCGTCTCATTCAGTCTTGCATGTTTTGAACTTGGTTGTTAAACTATTTACTTTCATACTTTGGTCTGTAAACTTATTATGCTTCCGCTGTCCGTATTTTGGGATTTCATAACATTTAAACTGCGTGATTGGTTTCCTTACGTTGTTTTGGTATCATATAGTTGTCGTTTATTGTGACCGTTGACTTGGATCCTGGTATGTCACGCGCCTCGCGGTAAAACCCCGCAAGCGGAATTTGAGGGTGTGACATAAATGCTAGGTTGTTAATGGATTTGATAGTTTGTTTGTTGCTTATAATTTTGCCTTCGTAATATGTAGTTTCATTTATATATCTCTCCCCATACACACTGCTAACATCATAAAATAAATTGCTTCTTTTTCATTTGATCAGTATTTGTTTTAATATTCCTGAAATTATATTGAAATATGGGTTCTGAGTTTTTGAGGATTAAATGCATTCTTGATCAGATTCATGAAACGGAAGAAGAAAAAAGAATGATTTGTGAGGTTTTAAGGATCAAAGGCATTCTGGATAACGGTGGATATAAATGGTTCGAATTCAATTCGTAATTTTTATTATTTTGTATATGATATGATTATATAAACTTGTCTCTTAAACCAAATGCATAAAATTATTCTTTTGCCAGCATTTGCATATATTATTTGTAGAAACTTGGTAAATATAGTATACTACTTATGGATTTTATTGTATTATGTTGGTGAGATGTTTAAAGGTTAGCTAATAAAACAAATTCAGGATTGGTATACATTCTAGATTTTCTTGCTATTTACCAATGGTTTTTTAGTAATAAATCGACGAGTTCTTAAAAAATGGCCAGTTGCGTTCATATCAATTCCGTTTACGGTCCAAGCTTCACTCCGCGTATTTCTTTCCTACATAAAAAGGTATCATCTATTGTCTATTTTGATTTTAGTTTATTTATAAATAATTGTTAGCCGTTTTTTAATTTTTTTATTGTGGTTAGATGTATATATGTATAATCTGTGCATTCATGTTATATGTTTCTGATTTCAGTTATCATCTACACCTTCCATAGATTCATTGGTCTCCGGCGCCGGCAGTCGACTATTCGACGGTGATACTAAACATGGCAAACTGCCTGTCGTACTCACTGCGGCAGCATGGTCAAGAAGCTTGAAGGAACCTGCTGTTCAGGTCTGAAAACTGTGCTGAAAACAGACGCACAGTGTTTGTGTGAAGCGTTTTAAAAACAGTGCTCAGTTGGGTGTGTCGTTGAATATTACTAAAGCACTTGCGTTGCCTTCTGCTTGCCATATTAATGCCCCTTCTGCTACCAACTGTGGAAGTAAGATTATTATTTTTTAGTTTTTTTTTAAATTTCGTTTGTTTTGTTAGGTTTTTTAAACCTTAATTTTGAGTTTGATTTTGTGGTTTTTGTGTATTTAACCCTTTGATTAATTTTGACTCTTAACAGAAAAGAAAGGTATGGCGGTGGTTGAGGTGTTCATGTTAGGGTGCACCAGAATCGTTATGTTTTTCATGGTGTTAATTTCATGTTCCACGCTCTTGCTCATCAAATCTATGTTCGATCTCTCAGGTATAATTCTTCTCTTAATCTACACAGTTAAATCGATTTATTATTATTATTATTATTGATGAATGTTATAGGTTTATTTCATTGATTTATTGAAATTTTATTCTTGAGTTTATGGGAATGGATCATTGATTCTCAGTTGTTTAACAATTGTATGAAGTTATTAGAGATCGTTGATTTAGGCATCAATCCTCACACTTGGTTTTAAAAAGCGGGAAACTTACAAAAACACCAAGGTCTAACCGAGCCACAAGTGTAAAAGCGTGTGGCTTTTTGTACCCAAATGCGCAAATAATTATATAATTTTTTTATATATTTCTATGAGTTTCTAACATTATTTACCCAACATTAGACATAAATAAGCTTTTATATATGTATTGAAATTACATACATGTATAACCTGAAAAGAATGAGGTACAACAACCTGTTGTACAAAAATGTTGGAAATACAGGAGGCGTGCATATGCGGATCAATTTTTTTTATTCATGTGCCACGTGCGCCTTGTGTATGGTAAAGTTTTGAGGCCTAGAGAGCGCTTTTATAAATCAAGGATCACACAACAAATTAAATGGTTATTGATTGTGATCGAGTGTATATTAAGCTCTAGATGAACTTATTATCAGATCTAAGATTCATTCTGAACCTGTTTTTGGAACTTTGCAGTTTCTTGGGGTGTGTTTGGTAACACACGAATGAGCACAGATGAGTCAAGAAGGTTGTGAAGGAAAGAATGTTATAGTTGATGAAAGTTTATTGAAGGGGAAGGAAGCGGTAGAGGTGTCATAGAGTATTAAAGATGGTGATGATAATGGTCGGTGGGTAGATTTGGAGAAGATGACATTCGGGGACTTTTTTGATTACTTAGAAGTGCAGCTACCTAAACACATTTATGACAAGTTGGAGAAAATCATCGCTGATTTGAAAGAGAAGGCCCGTAAACACCATGAGTTTAGGCTTCAAATAAACAAATCTGGAAAGAGGATTTGATTAGTTTTCAGCACCTTACTTTCTTTAGTATTTGAGCCATGTTTCTGCTGTATCTGTTTGCAATCTTCTTTATTTTGATGGTGGCATACTCTTGGTCAATTTCATGCATTTACTTGAAGATTAAACCTTGAATATCTGTACATAATGAATGCAGCCTGTACATAATGAATAATTCATTTTTTCATAATGAATTATTCATTTTTTCAATACGTTTGGTATGTTTTCTTCTTTTATGATTTTTTATTAAGTCATATTAGATTTTTCAATCCCGAAACCTTCCCGGAGTAATCAGCTAGTTTCATATATTATAAATTATAAATAAAATATATAACTAAATGTACAGTTACTTTATCACTATAGAATGTTTCTTAAAATTCTATGAAAGTACATAACATGACATATATGAAGTGTGTGCTCATGCCAAAATATAGCAAAAAAAGTTGTGTCCAAAATTGAAAAATAGAAACTTCATTTTCTATAGCTATATATTTGTATTTTAATATATATATATATATATATATATATATACACATATAGGGGAAGGATAAAATTCTATGAAAAAACCTTTGAAAACCCATGTAAAAAACCATTATTTTTTTTTGAAAAAAATAACCAATGTAAAATACATGTTTTTAAGCATTTTGGGCAAAAAAAAATAAATAAATAACAAAAGCGCCGATGGGATTTTTTTAAAAAAAATAAACAAAGTTGTTATAAAAACATATGATTTCAGCTATTTACCTATGTTTTTAGCAACTTTGTTTATTTTTTTAAAAAAAATCCCATCGGTGTTTTTTTTATTTTTTTGGTCCAAAACGCTTACAAACATGTATTTTACATTGGTTATTTTTTTCAAAGAAAAAAAATGTTTTTTTTTCAAAGAAAAAAATGTTTTTTTACATGGGTTTTCGAAGGTTTTCTCAACTCAAGCGGGTTTTTATTTTATAATTGATATATATATATATATATATATATATTATAATTATAACTAGTAGGTTACACCCGCGCTCCACAGCGGGAGCGACCCAAAATTTTTAACAAACTGTAAACGGAAATGTAGGGATAATGTAAATGGCGGGAAGCCGGTTGGTATCGCTCCAGTTAGTTACGGTTACAACAACCGAAAGATAAACAAACAAAAAAATAATGTCATCATAAGACCAAAAAGATATCGTCATGTTTTACATCGATCAAAAACAATAAAGACGAATACCTATGCTAGTATAACGTTGTTCAGTCAGTGCAGTTTGTTTTGTTACCGGGCATTAGCTATATATAGTTAACGAATGCAAGTTATTAATATGGATGTAAATATAATGTAGTGGCAACGGCAAATTATTAATAGCTTGATAGTATTGTATAAAATGTTAAGAATATAATGTTAGTAAAAAACATAAACAATTCAATTAACTACTACTTATTACAAATAAATAAGTAAATAATAATAACTAGTGTGTTTAAAGGCACGCGTTGCGCGTCTTACAATGTTGTCGTATCCAAAACACTAAGAAGCTATTATCAACAAAGTAACTATCAATTTTCATACCATAATTTAAAAACGACATCTCACACAAACATGGGTATATTTGTACTTATTACTTAATAACATGTTGTGAATAGGAAAAAAAGGAGTCGTCCCTTGCCTTACCATGTAAGCCATGTTGTTATTTATTATGAAATCATATATAATTATTTACTAAAAAAGTATTTGGACCTTTAAAAAAAACCTGTCATTCCCTTGTTTCGAACCTAAGACCTCAAACCATACAAATGCACCAGCCATGTTGTGACTTATTATGAAATCATATATATTTATTAATAAATAAGTGTTTGTAAAAAGTAAAAATAAAAACGAAAATCCCATGTTTCGAACCAATTTCGAACCTGAGACCTCAAACCACACAAATGCACCACAAACCACTCTACTACCAAGCCATTTTGTGACTTATTATGGAATCATATCTATTTATTAATAAATAAATAAATGTTGGTAAAAAACAAAAAAGAAAAAGGAAAACGACAAATGCAATTAATGCTTTACTGTTCAATTTCTTTGGTGTTAAATATATTTATAATCATAGTAATAATAATATGTTAGAAAACTTAAAACATTTTACCTATTTGACACCCAAGACTTTTATAATTTTATTTATAGATTAACAATATTCAAACATAACATATATAGGTCCTAGAAAACCAATAATATTCACAAAGTACAAAACACGTTATGGGTACCAAGTGAAAAAATAAAATCTTTAAGGTAAGATTGAAGACCAACTAAAGTTTCATGTAGTTACTGTAGTTAGCAATTTGTATTTTAACTAGTGTTTAACCCTCGCATTGCGGGGGCATTAGTCGTAAACCGTGCTGTTTGCAAGTTTCTATCTACTTACTTTTTCTGTACAGATGTCATGGTAAAATTATAAAATCTGGACCCTTTCATAATTATGAACTTGAAAAGACTAATATTATTTAAATTTATAGTAGGAAAGAGAAACACGAACTTATATCGTTAACTGGCATAAAATGTAGGCAAATTTGAATTTATACCTAGAAGGCGAGAAAGCTTTAACACGTAAAATTGGAGAAGTAACACATTTGTAAATATGTTTGAAAGGAGGACATGGAATGCACTTCTACTAAATAAAAAAAATATTTCATATTTTATTTTTCTTTTGTTGTTGTCTGAATTGTTCTACACCCACATTTCACATACAAAGTGTCCATATGTCACACACATTGGTTGACCCATTATTATTAAACCAAAATGGCAACCTCGTGAATATGGTTAAAATAAAGGTTTCTTTGGCTACTGTAGCCAAGAGCTTATTCAAAACAAATGCACCACAAACCACTCCACTACCAAGCCATTTTGTGACTTATTATGGAATCATATCTATTTGTTAATAAATAAATTAGTGTTGGTAAAAAATTAAAAAAGAAAAAGGAAAACGACAAATGCAATTAATGCTTTACTGTTCAATTTCTTTGGTGTTAAATATATTTATAATAATAATAATATGTTAGAAAACTTAAAACATTTTACCTATTTGACACCCAAGACTTTTATAATTTTATTTATAGATTAACAATATTCAAACATAACATATCTGGGTCCTAACAAACCAATAATATTCACAAAGTACAAAACACGTTATGGGCACCAAGTGAAAAAATAAAATCTTTTAGATAAGATTGAAGCCCAACTAAAGTTTCATGTAGTTACTGTAGTTAGCAATTTGTATTTAACTAGTGCTTAACCCCCGCATTGCGGGGGGCATTAGTCGTAAATCGTGTTGTGTAGTAAGCAAACAACGAATAAAACCAAAAAAAGTAAAAAAGAACGTGAATTTATTCTGCCAAGTGACGTCAAACGTAGGAAAGTTAAACACGAACTTATATTGTTAACTGGCATAAAATGTAGGCAAATTTGAATTTATACCTAGAAGACGAGAAAGCTTTAAGTAATACACCTAAAATTGGAGAAGTAATACATTTGTAAATATGTTTGAAAGGAGGACTTGGAATGCACTTCTTCTAAATAAAAAAAAATTATTTAATATTTTATATTTCTTTTGTGGTTGTCTGAATTGTTCTACATCAACATTTCACATACAAAGTGTCACATATGTCACACACATTGGTTGACCCATTATTATTAAACCAAAATGGCAACCTCGTGAATATGGTCAAAATAAAGGTTTCTTTGGCTACTGTAGCCAAGAGCTTATTCAAAATGTTATTGTGTATAATATATATAATAATAATATTATTTATTTAATAAAATAATTGAGTATCCAAATTTAGATAAATGTTAAATCAAAAAGGAAAAGTAGTTGATGAGGGGATGGTTTGAGGCTAACGGAAAAAAGTGGGTTGTAATTTAACATGGTTAGCATGATTTGAAATGACATGTGATGCTAACACGACGACTTAGAGTGGTTTGATAGTGTGTCCATCGTGGAAGCTCTTAGTAGGAGTAAAATATTTTTTTTAGGGTTAAATTTTAGGACTTTAGATATAAAAAATTTAGAATGGAGACAAACATACCACAATTATATCACTCTCAATTTTAACCGTCGTGGGACCTACCTACTTCATAACAGAATTCGGTTATGCATCTATAAAATCACGTATCTGTGCTCGAGTACGTTGCAACTTAAACAACACTAACACGAATGGAAAATGTGTATAAAGAAATGGCCGCCGGTGAACACTTTATTCAAGCCAGCGGAGGTGTCAACCATGGCGAAGTACTGGTGGTTAATGGCGGTGAGCCGCCGGTTATTATCAACGAAGCCGTAGGTGATAACGGTGTCCAATCCGTAGGTGAAAATGCCGGTGAGCTACCCGTTGTTATCAACGAAGCCGTAGGTGATAACGGTGTCTGTTGCTACAACAAATATAGGTCCGGAGAGGGTCTGAACGTTCCAAGGTCGTTAAGCTTTTGACCTCGTCTGCTGCTAAAAGGGTTGAACCTGCAGCATGAAAAAAGAGGTAAAAGGGGGTAAAGGGTTTCAGTTCACCAAACGCAGGTTGTGGTGTCCCTCTACGTTGTAAACGTAGATGGGAGGTTCAAAAGTTTTGATATTTTAGTTGTTATGATTCTGATTTGGGATGGACCCAAAGTTAGAATGTTGTTTTTATTATATACTATTAATAGACAAGTGATTTGAATAGTACTTTTATTATTATTTTATTCATTTTGTTATCTTAAATACATATGGTTTAATAAGAAATCACATAATGGGGTAGTACGTGGTGGAGTGGTTTGTGGTGCTTATGTGTTCTTTGAGGTCTTGGATTCAAAACCCGTTTTAGTTTTTTTTACAACACTTATTTATATATAAATACATATTATTCAATAAGAATTAACAAAATGGGGTAGTGGTGGAGTGGTTTGTGGTATATGTGTGTTCTTTGAGGTCTTGGGTTCAAAACCCGTTTCAAACATGGCATTTTTTTTCCAACACTTATTTATGTATACATACATATGATTCTATAATAATTAACAAAATGGCTTAGTGGTGGAGTGGTTTGTGGTGCATTTGTGTGGTTTGATATCTCAGGTTCGAAATCGGGTTGAAACATAAAAAAAACAAGTACGAAAAACGCGCAACGCACGTATGTTTATACACCTAGTACAAGAAATTGGGGTGTATACCTACACATAATTCACCTACACATGTAAGTGTGTGGGTAAATACCTACACATGTTCATGTATGTGTGGGTAACGATTGATTGTATATTTTCATAATAATTAACACTTAATATATGTAGGTAATACGTTTTACCTACACTTGGTGTTGGTGGAGAAATTTCCCACCAAAATTGTCGGTCAATTACATACTAAATTACCCACACATGTTTCGATTCTTCGATACGTGTAGGTAGATCATCTACACATATGTTAAAAGACCAATATATGTAGGTAGTTGATTATGTTTACCAACACATAATATTTGTAAATAAATATGTAGATAAATTAACTAATTATATATATATATATATATATATGTATTTTAATTTTTTAAAATGACATGGCAAAGTGAACCTACACATACTTAAAAATATACAGCATTTGTAGATATTATATACATACAAATATGTTAATAAGATTTTATTTTAGTTTTGAAATGACGTGGTAAGAAAAATATCTACACATAACTATAAATATACAACATGTATAGTATCAGATACTTATGAATTAAGTAAATATGTGTAAGAAAACATTATGATACAAGTAATCGAAGGTAAATCTACCCAAAAAATCAAATCGTACCGAACCGGTACCTCAGCCGAAAGTACTACTCATGATAAACGGAAAAAATAGGTACTGATACCGAAAATGGTCGTATATGCCTTAATGGATCACAATGAACAATAGTTGATTATATATGTGTTAATGGACCATATTGGGCATTAATTGATCACAACGGGCAATTGTAGATCATATTTATGATAATTGACCATATTGGTCCTAAATGGATCATATATATGTCTTAAAGGACCACATTGGGTCTTAATGGATCAAATTGAATAATGGTAAATCGTATATGTCTTAATGGACCATATTGAGCCTTAGTGGATCACAATGGACAATAGTATATCATATATGCCTTAATGGATCACAAAGAAAAATAATAGATCGTACATATCTTAATGGATCACATTGGGCCTTAATGGATCACGAAAGACAATAATAGATCATACATATCTTAATGGACAATATTAGGCCTTAATGGATTACAATGGACAATAGTGGATCATATATGTTTTATTGGGCCTTAATGGATCATAACGGGCAATATTAGATCATACATGTCTTAATGGACCATATTGGGTGTTAATGGATCATAATGGACAATAGTACACCATATTGGGCCATAATAGACCACAATGGACAATAATACACCATATTGGGCATTAATAGATCACAATGAACGTACAATAGTAGATCCTATATGTCTTATTAGACAATATTAGGCCTTAATAGATCACAATGAAAAATAGATGATTGTGTATGTCTTAATGGATCACCATCGATAATAGTAGATTGAAGATTTTTTAATGTACCATATTGGCCAATAGTAGCTCTTATTTAGCCATATTGAAAGACTATACTTTAGTGCAAGTAAATATCTATTTAAATAATTTGTATTACAACTAACTACTTTTTATTTCTAAATCGTTAAAAAAGTTTAATAAAATATTACAAGATTTTTCCTTATTTTGCCTCTACATTCTCTCTTTGTATCAATTATTTCTAAAACAATTGAAATTTCCCGCTTAGTATTCCTCCCCCTTTTATCTCTCAATTGGTACACAATTGCTGGTACATGATACAACCACATCCCCTGTGTGATGAATAGCGTCTTCAGTGAACAAATACTCGCAGACAAGCTTTCCAAGCTCAACAGCACCCAACAGTGTATTGAAAGTATTCTCCTTTATATGTTTTTCCACACTTTTATCTTCTTTATGTTGTTGTTGTTATTATTATTATTATTATTATTATTATTATTATTATTATTATTATTATTATTATAAATAATCCATACAAACCCCCAAAACTCTGTTTTTTTTTCTAGGGTTTCATAACAATCCACAATCGATTCAATTCATTCATATAACCCTACAATCCCAATCCAAAACCTTCCAAAAAAAAACCATGTCTCGCCGTCGAGATGATTACGATGATGACATAGAAGATAAGGAACAAGACGAGGCGATTGACGACGAGGACGACGGGGATGAGGATTACAGCAGCAGCCGTGGAAAGAGCGGAGGGAAGAGGCTGAGGAAGACGGAGAAGACGGGTTAAGGTTCTTTCATTATTTATTATTATTATTATTATTATTATTATTATTATTATTATTATTGTTGTTGTTGTTGTTGTTGTTTAATGTTTTTGCTTCATCCCTAATTTTCCTGATGTTTCATAATCGTGTTCATAATTTTCATCGCCATCGCTGTTCGAAAGCCAACTGTTAAGAAATAATTGACTTTTAATAGTCGTTGTTCCCCTGTTTGAACAAATAATTTTCTTGTTATTTTTACAAAGCTAACTGTTAAGAAATATATGTTTTTGCAAACTGTTTCAGGTTAGGAATCAAGAGCTTTGTGACATGATGTGGGCTTTGTGAAATTATTTTATTTCTTGCAATTTTAAAACCACTGGTGATTGAATTTTTTTTTTCTTTGAATGTTAATTTGTTTATATCATGATATTATGATGAAGTTTACCCAGTTGCCATGTTTATTATCTTCCATGACTAGTGTTTTTTTATAAAGAATGTAAGGCTAAAAAAGTAAATAAAGACATTCTGTTAATTAGTAGGATGAACTTGTGTGTTTATGTCGGTGCAGTGAGAGTTTGCAGCCATGGCTGTCTGTTTCTACACTTTGATACAATTGTGTCTATATATTCAACTTTAATATCTTTTTTTCTGCCGGGTTAGGAGACAACTATGTAGTGTCTCAGGAAGCAAGAATGGAGTACGAGAAAGCGAGAATAGAAGTAATCAAACAGAACGAAGCCAAAATGAAAGAACTAGGTTTGCGTCTAATGAAGTCTTCATTCAAGGGTACCATTCGGTTTTTCAAAAAACAAGAAGAGAAAATACAAGAACAACACAAATTTGGAAAATGATGCGGAGTATATGGCATCTACGGGCAATGAGAAATCTAGTTCTTCTATGTGATTGTGAAAATATGACGATTTGCTTTTTCTATTGAGTAAACTAATTTGTGCGTACGCATTTTCTTTTTAAATTAACATAATATATTTTATACGCAACAGGTCCAATCGATCCACTCTCAAGCCATGAATTTGAAACAATATCAGGTTTCTAGTTTACTTGCTTTCATTTTATCTTTTTTTTATTATCTTCAATGACTTACATTACATGCTATTTTCTTCTTTTGAAATATATATTAGACCATATATTTAATTACTAGTTCATCGTTTGTGTGCTACTTTGTGAACAGTCTTATCTCTAACAAATTTGGTTACTAACGTCGAGCAATATGAAAATTAAAGAAAGAAATTGTTAATGGTATGACAATTAATAATGCATCTTAATATTTTTTGGAGGTGGTGTTGTAAATGTATATGTTCTTCTACTTGTTTGTAGACACAACTCATGAGACCGAGGAAGAAATCGGTGAAGGCGTGACAAGGACAAAACGTGGCATTACGTGTGGCAAAGGAGCTCGACTAGTAATGAAAGCTTCTAAGAAGAAATTGCCACTAGAGTTCAACTTTCAAATGATGCGAGTAGTATGCCAAAATGACTCGTCTTTCATGCACGAGTGTGGATATATTTTACGTACCAATTGTAGCTTACAGTATAAACAGTGGAGACATGTACGATGATGTTTTTATATAACTCGTTATTAACTTATGGATAATTTTTCTTTTGTTTGTTTAACTATTCGGTTTGGTTTCTTGAACGATGATATTTTTTTTTATTTACAATGACATTTGGTCGTATGTCTTTATATACTTGTTTTTGTATTTGTTTGTATATATATTTGAAAATTATATATATATATATATATATATATATATATATATATATATTATGGTGAATGTTTACCTACACATAATTTTACATTTATCCATATATATTTGTGACACGTGTCATAACCATAGTGAAATTCAGCTGCCACGTCATATGTCATGTCATCTGCCACGTCACCGGCCATGTCATGTGCCACGTCAGATGCCATGTCAGGTTCCACGTCATGTGCCATGTCATAATCTATCTTAACAAGTTTCTTTACTTTTAACCACACATATAACATTCTTTTAGCTACATATGTATGTGTAGGTATAGCTTGCTATATACCTACACATAATTTATGTGTGGTTAATGATCTATATCCACAGTCCTGAGTCTACACATCATAACACTTAATTTATGTGTAGGTAAATACAAAACCCAACACATTATAACCATTTTCCCACACATACTATGTGTGGGTAAAGACCTACATTTCTTGTAGTGGGAATATAAAGACTCTTGATCCAAGTTACAACTAAGGACTTTCCACTTAAGCCGATGAAGGCTTGAGACCTGCGAGGCTGCGAGTAATAGAGTGTGATTCCACATATAGTGGCTGTGGGAGCCGACTTGGTCGTGGAATCAACAGGGTGCGAGTTTCTAATAATCTATGACAGCAGCTTGTGTGCTCGGAGGCTTCAAGGCTTCAGCCTGCTACTGCTGAAATTATTATTAGAGAGAATAACTCTAGAAAGAGTATTTAGAGAGAGAGAGAGAGAGAGAGAGAGAGAGAGTGAGAGAGGTCTAATGTCAAGACCAATCTGATTTTGTTGTGAGGGTTTGCCCTCTATTTATAGAGTGAGTTGATCAAAACCCTAGTGGGTTTGTTTGTTGGGCTTAGGCTTGGCCCAATATATTGATTAATGATTTTAGCTATTTAGCTATTGGACTTGGTCCAATAGTCACCCTACATCATCAGTGTCCAAGCCGTAGGTGAAAATGCCGGTGAGCTGCTGGTTGTTATCAACGAAGCCGTAGGTGATAACGGTGTCCAAGCCGTAGGTGAAAATGTCGGTGAGCTTCCGGTTGTTATTAACGAAGCCGTAGGTGTAACACCCCAACCGATGACGGAAACATCGAGGTGCCACGTAGTGATGATTGTTCGGTAGGTCATGGCAATATATATGTTTAGATAATCCTTTATTCCATTACATATAATTTAAACTAAATACATCCAATTGTCACAAACTGAAATTTACATGCAATGATAAGAAACAACTTCAAATAATCTCCTCTTGGGATAGCAATAGACTTCAAGCACCACTGTTCCCTGAAACTGTTAGGTTTGGAAAAGATGGGGGGGGGGGGGTCAACTAAAAGTTGGTGAGAATACATAGACCTAGTCTAGCAATAAGTTTGTAAGTTTCAAAAGTTTAGCAATTCATATGTCTATTGTATATCAAAGTCTACATGTGGAAACAAAAACACAAATGATAGTATGCACATAATCAATCCTCCGACAAAGTTTAGGTCCATCCCGCATCCACGGTTCTCCTTATAAAGTTTAGGTCCATCCCGCATTCACGGTTCTCCTTATAAAGTTTAGGTCCATCCCGCATTCACGGTTCTCCTTATAAAGTTTGGAACGATAACAATCACCCGCGCTCCCCATAGAAATGGTCAACGAATCTAGGTGGGGTTGTCAATCCAATAGATCTATCATTGTATATCGTCGGCTGATCAATGTTAATGATTATGCTAGAATAATTGTGCTTACCCTAGTAATGTTTAAGACATAATGCAACATAGAATAACACATAGACACCTTATGTTGAATTGTAAATTGATGTTGTAACATGTTTCACCCAAAAATAGTGAAAAGGAAAAAGGGGCTATGTAAACTCACCTTGATTTGATGATGAACTTGCATGATCACAACGAGAATTAATGAATTACGTTTGAACCTAAGTAAATTAAGAATGATGATTTAGTGTCTAATAATGTTATTCTATAGTTATAATGTTTGTGAAAATATATAATAATTTTAAATATATATATATTTTTTAGCTAGTGAATAGGATATTTTGAATTATAGCCATTCTTAACATGACTTATTATCATTTCATTGGTTGGAGCCATGACATAATAAATTTAAAACGTGTTACACGCAGCTCCATGATCTCTATTTGGTTTTGGTCAAACGAAAGTGAATTTCTTATAAAAATGGGACTTGTTTAAGAAATTATTAACATTATAGTTATATATGTAGGGTAGGGATTCTAAGAGAACCAACCCCTATTTGAGAACTGAGAGAACCATTCTGGGCCACACATTTCATATAAAGGCAAAAAAAAAAAAAAAAAAAAAAAATTTTTTTTGCTTTAATCGCACATTTTTATGCAAGGAAAAATTTTTTTTTTATTTTTTTTGAATTTTTTTTTCATTTATACATATGTGTATATGTCAATTATACATATGTGTATATAGCAATTATACATATGTGTATATAGCATTTTTCAGCTATACATATGTGTATATTTCAGTTATACATATGTGTATATTGCATTATACATATGTGTATAATGCAATTATACACATGTGTATACTGAAAAAAAATACAAAAAAAATAAAAAAAAAAAATTTCTTACATATAAAGCAGCGATTTTTGCAAAAAAAAAAAAAAAAAAAAAAAAAAAAAAAATTTTTTTTTTTTTTGCCTTAGAGAAATGTGTGGCCCAAAATGGTTCTCTCAGTTCTCAATTTGGGGAAAGGTTCTCATTTGAACCAAATCCTATATATGTAACTGTTGAAAATATGATATTATACAATAATTCAATTACTAATCAGGAGATTGGGCTTACTGAATGTTATATTTAGCCCATATTTATTCTGGTTTGGTGGTATTAGGCCCATTGGCCTTTGGCCTGGGTCATATGGTTGTTATTTTGTCTTTGAACCGGTTCATTCTAAATGGTTGTTATAAGATGTGTTTCTTAGACACAGATCGTTGAGCTGGCGTCTTGTTGATCGTTGGATGAAGTCTTATCTGACCGTTGGATGGATGCTAGCTGGAAGGTTCGAGATGTTGTATATAAAGAATAGTACGACTGATTGAATAATCAGTTGTTCACTTTCTCTTTGTTTTCTCTGATAAGTGTCTAGGGTTTGTTCATCTTTGTAAGTCTGTTTTAGATTTGGTATTGTACTTGTCTTCTATTTGATCTGCTGATCTTGATAATCAGCAGATCTCGTTGTATTGTACCTTTGTTATTAAGATCTCAGTGATTGCTGAGATCTATTGGGTATTAGGGGGCAACGTTTTTGGTTTGGGTTAATAAGAGATTTGTCACCGTGTTTTGTCGCCTACTTCTGTTGTTATGGTTGTGAGTTTATGTTGGCTCCGTTAGTCTTCTTTGTGTTGTTGATTCAGTGTTCGAACCCTAAAACTTTACATGGTATCAGAGCCACTGGCTCTTGATCTTGGTCTTTTATTGTTTTCCGCTGTATTTTTTTGTGTCTTGATATTATCAGGGATCTGATCTGATTTGTAGATCTGATCCTTGATCTTTTATGTGAAAATAATAGATCTGATCTTGATCAAGTAGATCTGGTCTATTATTCTTGTATCTTGTGGATTTGTTAGGACTGTTGAGGTCAACGTGTGTTGGCTGTGGATTTGCTTGCTGTTTGACTGGATTTGGATTGCTGCTTGCTCTCTGGTTCGTAACCCTAAGTGAAGGTTGCGAACTACGAGTTGTTGGAGAAACCCTAACTTGGGTTATCTTGGTGAGATCGTTCCTTGTCTGTTGTTTTTTGTATTGTCTGTGTCTAGGAGCACTGTCCGGGTTAGGGTGGACCGGAGTAGGCTCAATACTTGGTCTGTGTCTTGATTGTATTAATTTGTCTTGTTTTGGTTGTTCCTGTTATTTGTTGGTAATCTGTTCTTGGTAGTATTGTGTGTCTGTCTTAGGAAAAGGGCTCCTGTGATAAGACTTGCACGGGCACCTTGAGTGACGAACCCGTGATCTGGAACACTGTCACAGCTTCGCCTTAGGTCTATTGTCTGGTCTTGGTACTTGTTTGTGTTTGTTTAAGTTTGTATTCTTTGCTTGTTTATCATGGGTGATGTTGTGAATCCAGGAGGGGGTGGTCCCAATCCTCCTGAAGGTACTCTTGTTAGCAAATTGGACATAAGTGATCCATTGTACTTGCATCCTAGTGATACATCTAGTTTGTCTATTATCAGTATAAAATTGAAAGGAACTGAAAACTACTCTGTTTGGTCTAAATCTATGAAACTAGCTTTACAAGGTAAAAACAAGCTAGGATTTATAGATGGAACATGTATCAAGTCAACAGAAAATGATGTGTTAGCCAATCAATGGGATAGATGTAATTCTGTGGTTATTTCATGGCTGATTAATTCTGTGTGTGAAGAATTGTACTTAGGGCAAGTGTTTTCTGATAATGCTAGAGATGTTTGGCTTGATCTTAAGGATACTTATGATAGAATTGATGGATGTGTTATGTTTAATCTACATCAAAAGATAAATGGTATTACTCAAAATGGTAGTTCTGTATCTGAGTATTATAACAAGCTAAACACTATGTGGAAACAATTTGACTCTATTGTACAATTGCCTGTTTGTACATGTCAAGCTGCTAAAGAGTTCAATGACTTTAACAGCTTGATTAAGTTGATGCAGTTTCTAATGGGCCTTGATGATGTGTATCAGCCTGTTAGAACTACACTGTTAACCAATGATCCACTACCAACAGTCAAAGCTGCCTTTGCTGTGATCTCTAGAGAAGAGTCTCATAGAGGGTCTAGTAGTGGGTCAAAGGGGCCAACAGTGTCATTTGTTGCTAGAACAAATCAAAATTCTGATAATAGGAGAAGGTCCACTAACAATAGTAATGTTAGAGGACCTAACCCTAATCTTAAGTGCACACATTGCAATATGATAGGACACACCATAGAAAGATGTTATGAAATTGTTGGATATCCTCCTGGTTTTAAAAAGAGACCTGTTGGTCAGTTTAATAAGTCAAACAATAATAACAACTACAGTAATGGAACTAGGAATGGTGTGTCCAACAGCAGCAATGTGTGTGCTAATAATGTTACTAGTACTGGCTCACCTTTTACACCTGAGCAGATTTCAAAGTTGATGAACCTGCTTAGTGAGAAGTCTGGAAGTGATCCACAACCTTCCAACTCCAACTTAGGAGGTGAGTCTGTTATAATAAATGGTTTCTCTAGCATGTCTGTTTTGTCTAAATTGTCTAAAGTCTTTGAAAATTTTTCTAGTTGTTCTGCCATGCTTAAGTATGCTTTATTACTTGGTTGGATTATGGATTCTGGTGCTAATCAGCACATGATTGGTAATGACAAACACATGATCAATTGTGTAGATGTGTCTAAGTATAAAATGGAAGTTAGACATCCTAATGGGACTAATGCTAAAGTAACTAAAATTGGTGATGTTAAGTTAGCTAATGGTGTCATTCTGACTGATGTGTTTTATATACCTGATTACTGTGTGAACTTGATTTCTGTATATAAACTTGCTAGGGATAATAAGCTAGATGTTCTGTTTAATGAACACTCCTGCTCTGTCCAGGATTCCAGTTCAAGGAAAGTCCTGGTGACTGGTAGGCAGCAGGATGGTTTGTACTTCATTGGTGATAATGTGAGTCTTAGCAATGTTAGTTTTAATAGTATATCTGAGCATAGTCTTTGCATAGTAGACTTGGACACCCATCCAGTCAAGTCTTAGCAGTTTTAAAAGATAAGCTAAGTATTGGTGTTTCTGAAAATGAACCTTGTGAAATATGTCATAAAGCTAAACAAGTTAGGGTACCATTCCCACTTAGTGATCACAAATCAAAAGATTTAGGGGAACTGATACATTTAGATGTATGGGGCCCCTATAAGATCACTAGTTGGGAAGGGTACAAGTATTTTTTGACCATAGTAGATGACTACTCTAGGTCTGTTTGGGTTTATTTGTTAAGAAACAAAAGTGAGGTTTTTGAAAACTTAGTAGGATTTTGTGAAATGATTAAAACTCAGTTTTCAAAAACTATAAAAATATTGAGAAGTGATAATGGAACAGAATTTGTTAACAAACAAATGTCTGTTTTTTGTGTTAAGAATGGTATGTTACATCAAACCTCTTGTGCTTACACTCCACAACAGAATGGGGTTGTGGAGAGAAAGCACAGACACCTTTTAAACACTGCTAGGGCTTTACTATTCCAAAGTAATGTTCCTCTTAGGTATTGGTCTGAGTGTGTTCTTACTGCTGGTTATTTGATTAACAGGGTTCCCTCTTCTGTGTTAGCTGGTAGAAGTCCTTATGAGTTAGTTCATGGGTTCCCCCCAGTCCTGAGTCACTTGAGAAATTTTGGTTGTTTATGTTTTGAAACAGTTTTAAATGAACCTGATAAGTTGTGTAGCAGGTCTGAAAAATGTATTTTACTTGGTTATTCTTTTGTTAAAAAAGGTTATAAACTTTTAAATCTTGAAACAAAAAAGGTTAGTTTTTCAAGAGATGTCAAATTTTATGAAAACATTTATCCATTTAAAACTGAACTTAAAGAGTCCAGTTTTAAAGATCTAAATCATATTAACTTTTTTGATGTTTTTGAAACTGAGATTTCTCAAAGTGGTGATGGTTTTAGTTCAAGTCCTCCCAATGATGAAGGGGGAACCAGTGGTACTCATGATCACTCTCCTGAGGAGCAGGTAGGTGCTTCTTCCAGGGCTGCTAGTGAGGTAGGTCATGAAAATGACCAGCCACCTAGTAATACAGCAGGAAGAAGCCCTATTCCTTCCAGGATTGAGGGACCAAGTGATGAGACACAAACCCCTGAGGGAGAGAGATTTACTTCTGTTAGACAGTCTAATAGGGAATCTGTTTTACCTAGAAGGTTTGATGACTATGTGATTGAGGGTAGAGTTAAGTATGGAGTTGAAAAGGTTGTTAGTTATGCTAATTTGTCTGTTGAAAACAAGTCTTTTGTGTGTAATGTAAATAAGTCTGTTGAACCAACATCTTATTATCAGGCTTCTAAAGATCCTAAATGGATAGAAGCCATGAATAATGAGATGGAGGCCCTATACAGAAATAATACTTGGATTATCACTGACTTGCCACCTAATAGGAAGGCTATTGGGTGCAAGTGGGTGTATAAAATCAAGTATAGGGCTGATGGTCAAGTAGATAGGTATAAAGCAAGACTTGTTGCTAAAGGGTATAATCAAAGAGAGGGTTTGGATTTTGGAGAAACCTTCTCACCTGTTGTTAAGATGGTTACTATTAGGACTGTGATTAGTTTGGCTGTGCATAATAACTGGGCATTATATCAACTTGATATTAACAATGCTTTTCTGTATGGGTCAATAACAGAAGATGTGTATATGACCCTTCCAGAAGGTTACTCTTCTGGAAATGAGTCTAAGGTGTGTAAGTTGGTCAAATCTTTATATGGTTTGAAACAAGCTCCTCGAAAGTGGAACGAGAAGCTTGTTGAAGTATTAAAAAATATAGGGTTTATACAAAGTGTTTGTGATTATTCCATGTTTGTCAAATCTGATAAAGATGTCTTTATTGTGTTGTTAGTATATGTTGATGATATTGTCATCACAGGGAATAGTGTTCAAGAGATTACAAATGTAAAGACTTTGTTAAAAGAAAACTTTCAAATAAAAGACTTAGGCAAACTAAAATATTTTCTTGGAATAGAAGTTTTATACTCTGAAAAAGGAATTTGTCTTAATCAAAGAAAATATTGCTTAGATTTGCTAAGTGAATTTGGATATCTAGGGTGTAAACCTGTGAGTATTCCAATTGAACAAAATTATAATTTGGCTATTAAAAATAGTAAAGATGAGGAGTATTTAGATGATATAACAGGGTTTCAAAAGCTCATAGGTAAGTTGATCTATCTATCCTTAACTCGTCCAGATATAAGCTATGCAGTACAGTTCTTAAGTCAGTTTATGCATAAACCAACTAAGAAAGTATTGCATATAGCTTTGAGACTGCTTCGGTATCTGAAGCAATCACCTGGAAAGGGAATTCTGTTTAAAAAGGATGATAGATTGACTCTCTCAGCATATTCTGATGCTGACTGGGCAAAATGTGTTGTTACACGTAGGTCTGTTACAGGTTATTGTGTGTTTATTGGTAGTTGTTTGGTTTCTTGGAAAAGCAAGAAACAAAACACTGTTGCTCGTTCTTCAGCAGAAGCTGAATACCGAGCGATGTGTACTGCGTCTTGTGAGTTAATATGGATATTAAACTTGTTAAGAGAACTGGGAATTGAAACCCAATTACCTTTAAATTTGTATTGTGATAGTAAGGCAGCAATATCAATTGCTGAAAATCCAGTGTTTCATGACAAAACGAAACACTTTGAACTTGACTTACATTTTCTCAGAGAAAAAATAAGTTCAGGTTTGATTAAAGTGGTAAAGGTAAAGTCTGATCAGCAAACTGCTGATATCTTTACAAAAGGGCTTTTAAGTGGTCAGCATGAGGTTCTGTGTGAAAAGCTTGGGTTAATTGACATGTTTAGTAATTGAATTAAGAGGGGGTGTTGAAAATATGATATTATACAATAATTCAATTACTAATCAGGAGATTGGGCTTACTGAATGTTATATTTAGCCCATATTTATTCTGGTTTGGTGGTATTAGGCCCATTGGCCTTTGGCCTGGGTCATATGGTTGTTATTTTGTCTTTGAACCGGTTCATTCTAAATGGTTGTTATAAGATGTGTTTCTTAGACACAGATCTTTGAGCTGGCGTCTTGTTGATCGTTGGATGAAGTCTTATCTGACCGTTGGATGGATGCTAGCTGGAAGGTTCGAGATGTTGTATATAAAGAATAGTACGACTGATTGAATAATCAGTTGTTCACTTTCTCTTTGTTTTCTCTGATAAGTGTCTAGGGTTTGTTCATCTTTGTAAGTCTGTTTTAGATTTGGTATTGTACTTGTCTTCTATTTGATCTGCTGATCTTGATAATCAGCAGATCTCGTTGTATTGTACCTTTGTTATTAAGATCTCAGTGATTGCTGAGATCTATTGGGTATTGGGGGGCAACGTTTTTGGTTTGGGTTAATAAGAGATTTGTCACCGTGTTTTGTCGCCTACTTCTGTTGTTATGGTTGTGAGTTTATGTTGGCTCCGTTAGTCTTCTTTGTGTTGTTGATTCAGTGTTCGAACCCTAAAACTTTACAGTAACAAAGCAAAAATATATAATAGTATGCTAGATAACCTATATTAGTTGCATTTAATCCTGTTGAATGTAACGAAACTTAATATTTAGAAAAATCACCAGGCAACTAATATACAAAATAATTTCACGAAGATCATGAAAACCATTTGTTAAATAGAGTTTTAAACAGAACATTAATTTGTAAATTTTTGTTCAACTCCAAATACCGATTATCTTGAAAAAAAAGTTATATATATATTTTAATTTATATTAGTTTGGAAGAAGTTGAACTATTGAAAGATTATTTAAAACAATGGCTTATTTTTCGGTGGGGTTTGATGGAGACAGATCTGACAAATAGTTCAGATGGTGTCTTCTCCGGCGAGACTTATTACTGCCGGATACCAATGGATTTAGTCGACTTGTTAAGTTCAAATGTGATTAGATATACATGGGTATGATATAAAAAAAAAATATATTGACTCTTAAAGGGACAATCATTACCTTGGATTTGCAGTTATGTTGCGGGTCACACTGTCAACGGTTCTAGAGTTATTTTGATCGATGACTGATCAATCTCTTCACTCGAAGTTTCTCCGCTCCGCGAGCAAGTACTATAGGTCGGTTCATTAATGTTAGAGATACAAACGGTGTGCTTGATTTGGTTTTTTTTTTCAAAGTGCTATTACCGGAGATGGAGTGTGTGCGGTGCAAGGTGGTGTCGGTTTGGAGTGTCACCGTGTTAAAATATATGGATGTTATTATATGATTCAAATATTGGGCTTAAGATTGTACAGGCTTAAAGTTGTTGTTATTGCGGGCCTGATAGTTGGACTTATCTTATATGGGCTTATCAGTTGAGGCCATAACTTTCTTATAATTGTAATGGGCTTAAAAGCCTGGTGAGTCCCCAAGTTAATCCTGATCGTTGGTTCAAGTACAATCCGTGTGAAAGTGATCGTATGGCTAAGAATGGAGCTTGGTGTGTTTGTTCTCTGGAAGCTTCTGTTGACTCTATAAAAGGAGAGCTCCTCTCCTTGTTTCTTTTTTAGCTCAGATTTTTTTCTTTATCATTGTCTATTGTATCCTCTCTAGATTAGGGTTTGTATTCTGTATGTTCATCATTTCTCTGTATTGTTTCCTTAGTTAGATGATCATCTGATATCAATAATCAGAAGATCACTAACCTTGGATTGTATTAAGATCTCTACGATTGTGGAGATCTAGGGTTTGGTTGGGTAAAGTTTTGGGTTGGTAATAATAAGATTTTGTCACCGTTTTCTGTCGCTATATCTCTGTTCTTGATATTATGTTCATTGGTTTATGTTAGTATAGATTCATACATTTTTACACACCGGAAAGATGCAAATTCACCGGCGACTTGTTGAAAAAAAATTGTGTAGCATTCGAGTAAGGATGGTTTTCTTTTCTTATGGTATCCATCGATATTGATTACGGTTTATTTAAAGAGAAGCAAAACGTCAAACTTAATGCCACTTAAGGATGGTCGTAGGCCTTCAATTGCTCAACCAAAAATTTAGGCTAAAATGCCGCATCAATGATGTAGGTGACAATATTGTTTCCTTTTCTTTAATAATATAAGAATGTTGATATGGTTCACCATATTTAAATCAAGATTACGATTTCTAGAGTTAATTGATTGTATCGATAAATTGAAATTTTTAATTTGCACATATCTACGTTATTTTCTAGAATGATGACATGTTTTCAAATAACAAATTTTATAATAGTATAAATTTTATAAAGTCTCAATAACTAATTTAAAATTGATAACGTAAGTTTAGTTTTCAATAAATAAATCATCTTTGGGTTTTAAAAACTTGGGGGATCACAACACTACTCCAAAAGTTAAGCTAAATCACGATTTAAAGGAAATGGATTTTTGACACTTTAGGCCCCTAAAGTTGTAATTAAATCATTGGAAAATAGCGAATGTTACAGTAGGTGATAACGGTGTCCAAGCCGTAGGTGAAAATGCCGGTGAGCTATCGGTTGTTATCAACGAAGCCGTAGGTCAGAACGGTGTCCAAGCCGTAGGTGAAAATGCCGGTGAGCTGCCGGTTGTTACCAACGAAGTCGTAGGTCAGAACGGCGTCCAAGCAGTAGGTGGTCTGGTTGGCGGAGAAATCGTCGGTGAACCGCCTGTCCAATCTAGAATAGCAGATATTGATGTTGTGGACCTTCATATTTTGAACTACATACAGGAAATGGTTATCGAGGAGGTTATTTTGGGTTTAAATGAGAATATTACGGGGGAAGTTGCCGTGGAAGGGAATGTTGCTTCCTCAGTAGTAGCTGCTGTGGGTTTTGTAGCAGCAGGTGAAGGTTTAGTTGAGGAATTGAATGACTAACCTGGTGACTTGGAGGTTGATAATGAGGTTGATAATGAGATTGGACGTGAAGTTGTGGATCAAGCCGTAAACCAATTGTCTAAACGGCAACGAATGAAAAGGACGTCATATGCTGGGTGAAATTGAATAAGGATATGAGTTTAAATTCGGGTGTTATTTCTGTTACCTTCTTTTACTTTACGTAATACTGATTTGTTTTTTTTTTCATTGTAATTGTACTGCTTATGTTGATAGGCACTAAAAACTAATCTATATCTATATATAATAAAGGAGTAACTAGGGTTGTGCTGTCCTCTTTAGATGTTCTCCATTCTAACCCGTTTAACTAACCCGCGGTAACCCAAACCCGATCCACTGCCCAAATTTTTTACCCATAAACCCATAAATAAAAGCCTAAAAGTCTAGGGTTTCTTCTTCACATATCTTCTATCAACCCTAACACTGTGTTCCAGAGATTCATTAAAGGAAAAAAAAAGGAATTGAAAGGAAGTTGGGAAAATTTGTGTTCCAGAGTTTTATTTGAGAAGAGGATGGAAGAGAAGAGGAGGGGAATTTTGGGGTTTTTAACCTTCATATGTTTCCTTCCAAATTGGATGGATTGAGAGAGAAAGAAACAGATAAAAATGAATGGCCAATCTTCTAGAAACATCGTATGTTGTAACTTGGCATGTAACGGTATGTGGAAACCTAACATAAGCAGCATTTCCTATCTTGTATGCATGATTTATATTAAGTGCAACGTTAACATGTTTCAATAAAAACCATTACTTCAAAGATACTAGGATTCAAACCAAGAAATTAGAAAATCATTATTATTCATATCATATGTGGAAACCTAACCTAAGAAGCATTTCATCAACCCTGGTTTAATGTTCTTATTATGCAAAACCCTCTTTGTAACTTCAAGATTGACCACGCATCTAAAGATTTATTTATGCATCTATCTTCATTACATGGTTTACGTATATTTCTTAGCCACATTAAATACCATTTTCTTCACTACAATATTAGGAAAAATACATCAAAAACATTCATTTTACAAACAGAATGATGTTTCTAGAAGATGATATTCAATGCAAGCTTCATGGAGACAACGGTTATGTGTACATAACTGAAGGATGGGAGTATATCATGGAAAAACTTTCAATCACCAGTCAACATCTCATTGTTTTTTGAGATGATTAACGAGACTACATATGATATGTCTTTGTTTCTGAAAAACAAAGTTACACCTCCTATTGAGTTGTGGGTTTATGATGTGAAAAGGAGTCTGATGATTTTTTTTATAAGGATGAAGTCGTTATTCTTTCTCATGATGACAGGAATGAGGATGATGAAACAAATGCTATGGATATTGATCATCATAATGAAGAGGATGTTGAGGAGAAGGTAGGTGTGTCGGTTGTTTTCAGAGTTGACAATCATTTTGTAAGTCCAACTTCTTTATTTCCATGTATGTAATACTTTAATTTTTTTAAAGTAAACTTGACCCTTTTCAAGTTAAGTATGTGTTTCTTTTTGTAGATTACATGTTATTTCTATATATTGCAGCTATTAAAGTTCCCTCTTAACATGAAAATAGTGTTTAGCTCTTAATGTGAGTATCTATAGTTAGAAAAATGAAAAATAAAATTAAGCTTGTATAGATGTAGGATTACATACATGGCAATAGTATAAGCTATTGTATGACTTTCAAAAGTAAATTAGGCGTTAGTACTTATAATGCCATTGTTTACTAGGGATTCTTGGAATTGCACTGATTTTGTATTCAATGTTCGCTTTCTACAGTAATATGGTGGTATAAGAGAAACAAAATTTAGGCATGTATGTGCATAATAAGTTCAATGTTACTATGTAAGTGTGTTTCGACTCTTTCATATGGTCACAGAAACCTTTTAAATAGGCACATTTCCAGCCCATTGTCTACGTACCTCCAAATGTAGTTGAATAACAAAACAAAATCTATATTAATGTATATTTTCATCGTTTATTAATATGCCATATATGGCTCTTTTTGTAGAGAATGAAAAAGATTTGGGCTCTTAAGAATGGTTTGAATAGGAAGAACTTAAAAGTTACTAACGGTGATGGTGGCAGTTGGGAAGTAGCTGTTGGTGTGGAGCAGTCAAATGGAAACGATCGTTAGTTCATTAAAGGATGATATCTGCGATTTCTGCTATGGAACTGAATTCTGGTGACGGAATGTGTTTCTTTTTCTTTAAGAAAAAAATGTATTTTCATGTTGTCTACTGTTGTTAGTGGAGGTGGTAATTAGGTTAGTTTGTTGGTTGGTTGGTCTTTTTTGGTTTTTGGACAATATTTGGTGGTTAAGTTTTGAAGATGATGAATGGTTATAAGTTAACTACTTATGCACGATTACTGGTGATGAAGTATTTCGTGGTTTTTTTGTTTTGCTATGTTTATAAACAATATGATTTTGGCTTATCTTAGTAATGTAAATAAGTTTACTTAGTTTTATTAACGAAATGTAAAAAGTTTACTATTGTATTATTTTTATATTCTTCATCAAGTTATGTCCATTTAACTAATCAATTTTGAAAAGTTTACAAACTGAGTTTGACATTTATATGGTCAACTGCACATATTATTTATATCATTAGACAATGTTTGCAAACTAAGTTTTACTTCTACAAGGTTAAACATTATCATAAAATAACTTTTCAAACTGACTTTGAAATTTACATTGTCCACTATACATATTCTTTATATCATTACACAACTTTTCAAAACTAAGTTTTATTACTTCTATAAGGTCAAACATTATCATAAGTTTCAAAATTATTTTGACTTACATAAGGTCAAACAGTACATAAATTGCTTACAATACATAATAATATTAACTTGCAAAGAAAAAAAAATTATATAACATATACAAATGAAGAGATTATTAGACGAACATCCATATTTCGAACAACAGTAGAATGATTGTTTTCCATCTTTGTTAATTTAAAGTAATACATCAAGCCCTTATCTTTCAAATATATAAGTTGTAAGTTACAACATTCTTTGAATTCATTAGTCCTTTAATGATTTAGTTGCAACCGATTACACAACGGGTTCATATCAAATTAAACAAATATATAGTTGTTCATATACATATTTTACAAGTTACAAATAAATAATTTTATACCGTTCGTTGTCATCTTACATATTAACTACTAGTATCGAACATATAGGTTTATGTATGTTGTAACCTGGGATGTAACGGTATGTTTTATGGTTTTTCATTTGACTTTGGGACTTGCCGTGTGTACACACGAGTCTCTAACCTAGTTGTTTAATAAATACATTCAGATCCAATGGAATACGTCAAAACAAATGCAACACACTTTATTCAGATGGAATGGAACATGTCAATACAAAAACAACCCACTTGCTTATCTTCTAGGAACGAAACCTAACGATAACCTTAAAGCGTCAACTGGATGATGATCTAGATTCTAGCGATAAAACATGGGGCACCGACTTTATTCATGGGCGACTAATTATGTAGTACGTAGTAGTGGTGATGGTAGTGGTAGTGATACGACTTCTTACATTTCCTGAACTGCATTTCTTATTGTCACTGCTGCAATTCCATTGCTTGATGACACTGCTTCAATTGCACAACCTAATGGCCATGCAGTTTCAACGAGTGCATCTTGATACTTAATTTGTTTCATAAGGGTAATATATTTCTCGGGTTGCAAACCTGTTTCAAACAATAATACAAAACAATTCTTTTATTTGTTTTTTTATGTAATATTATATGTTTTAGTTTCACATTTTTTTATTTAAATAGTCGGTTTCAACATGGTTTCTACACGAAAGGGAACTTTAAATGAAATCACTTACAAAATACATGTAATGCATATATTTAAGCCATTGAATCATTTTGTTTAAAACTTTGTATAATATTGTTTTGTAATTACAATTAACAAATTTTTATTTCTATATATTTGTATTAAAAAATGGGTACAAAGTAGTTGATCAACTGCATGTCTTTCAAGTTGTATGAAGTATAAAGAAGGAACAACGAACTTACCGTAGCCATCTACTAGCAAAGTGTATTCATACACCAGATCCATGCATAAATAGGGCAGGTCATCAGGGTCCACATTAGGATATATTGATTTGGCATCTTCAAACGTGGTTTGACAAACATCTTGAGCCGCCATCTTGAAATCAAGTGGGCGAACATCAGCAACACCTTCACTTCCATTAATAAAACCGACCTATATATGCAAAAAAACATAGGAAAAAATATTATGAGTTTTTCTCTAATAATTATGATAATAATTTATATTAGGAAAAGTTATTTGAAGTTCTTCGATAATAATACCTGAAGAGCTCGATCGAAGAAGGAAGAACCCACGTACATATGGTTTTGACCATTACCACCACCACCATTCCATACACCATCAAATGTGCAATTTGTGTATGGGCAATATGCATTTACTTTTAGGGCTTCTAGTACTTGTTCCCTGCACTTGTAGATGTTTGAACCAGAAGGAGGTGATGAAACTTTGTAATCAATTCCTCCATATGAATAAACCCCTAAATGACAAGACATAAGTTTAAATATAAATATAAATATAATATAATATAACCGGTTTAGAACTTACAAAAATAAACACAAGAAAGGTTTTAAGCTTAGGGACTTCACACTATCCAACACTACTCAGAATCTGACATTTGTCTCAAGAGTCTTAAATAAAGACTCTTTAACTTATAATGGTCCCACAAACCAACCAATAAAATGGTGACACGTAAGTGAAAAGACTAATAGACGCTTGAGTTTTGTAGAGTCTTAATCCTAGACGCCAAGCTTGAAGAGTCTCTAAGACTTTTGGTACAAATCAAAGACCCTTCTGTACAACACTAAGAATCTAGAAAACTATAGACGCGTCCGTAGGTTTTTAAGACTTTTCATTTGAACTAAAGACCTTTCCATACATTACTAAGACTCTTGCCAACTATAGACACGTCTATGGTAAAAATTCAACAAAACTCAAGCGTCTAGTAGCCTTTTTCACCCACTTGTCATCGTTTTATTGGTTGGTTTGTGGGGTCATTACAAGTTAAAGAGTCTTTATTTAAAACTCTTGGGACAAATGTCAAATTGTAAGTAGTGTTGGATAGTGTGAAGTCTCTAAACTTAAGACCTTTCATGTGTTTATTTTTGTAATTGGAGCAATTTCATATATACCCTTACAAAACATCAAAATTTCATATATACGACCCAAAACATGCTTTAGGACCATTGTACAATATGCATGAAAAACTTGTACTTTGGGTATATATGATATTTTACAAGTTTACAATGACATATATGAAATTGTACCTTTGTAATTAAAGGGTGGTCAATGTTTATTTTGAAGATTTTCCCTAAGAAGTATGTGTGGTCAATGTTATAATGTCAATGCTAACCAATATAACCGGCCAAGATGCATGGGTTGGCAGCATCCTTGTTAACACCTAGGATTTGCCCTCGAAATGCCAATAATCCATAATTCAAATAACTGCAAAAGAAGAAATAATATATCAAAACTACAGTAAATCAATATAACTAGATGCATAAACATACATACATGAAACAAAGCATTAGAGCCTTGAAATACTAGCGGTGTCACCCATGTAGGGTTGGCTGGTTTTGGGAATTAATCATTGTAACCTAACACGCCATACATATACACAATATATATATATATAAATATAAAGGAGAAGGATAAATTGAGAACCCCTTTGAGTTGAGAAAACTTAGAAAACCCATATAAAAACCATCTATTTTTTTTTGAGGAAAAAATACACAAGGTAATATACATGTTTTTAAGCGTTTTATAGCACTTAACATAACGTCATTTTGTTACGCATGTGTAACAATTGCATACAATTTCAATATATTTTTTTTAACTATAATAATATATTACATAAAAAATTGATTGTTTGACATGGGTTTCATAACTAAAGTGGGTTTTAATTTTGCCGCATATATATATGTGTGTGTGTGCGCGCGCGCGTGTGTGGTGTGTAGAGGGTAGGACCAACTACAAAATGTATTTTGTCTAAGAAAGTTGTGAGCCTTTAGATTAGAATGATGTATAGATTCTTAGGGTTCAGATATGGTGTATTGTAATCTTCACCATGTTATATGTGGGTTTTTGGATGATATGACCTTGATCATCGAATGGAAGGCATTATGGTGTTTATGTTGATTATCACATGGTGATTTATATTCTTAGTTATATGATGTCGTGTTTAAAGTTTTTACGGACTGTTAAGGTTTGAATATATATGGTGTTTTACTAATCGTGATCACTTCATTATCTTTCGTTTTGGGTGTGTCAAGATAATATAAAGGTTTGGTATACCACATTCGTATGAGTTTCACACTTTTTATAAGTCTGACTATATAGCCAACTCTTAACCTTTATGTGTGTATATGTACTACATTATAATACATAAGAAGGATAAAAATGTAATTTTACATAATTATAAGAGTTCAAGTAATTACTACTTTTAAAACATATGGTACAATGCTTTAAAACATATTGTTAATTTTTAAACCAACTTCAATTCCCCACAATTTTTAATGGCCATAAGTTTTTCATATGTTAATAGTTTTTATTTTAAAATATACCATAAAAGCGAGCATATTATTCTCTTTAATTTGAGTATAGTGTTGCAATAATTCTTCATAATTTAAAAAAAATGCTATGTGATTAATGGTGTCTTGTTCCCCTAGTGTGTGTGCGTGTGTGTGTCTTTATAGATATATTTTTGTTAAACCCTAACCTCGATTTGTTATCCAGTTGTAAATGAGTTGTTATCAAGATGTAAACGTGTTAAGTGACATGTTTAAGTCATTTATTCATTTAACCAGGTCAAATTAGTGGCTTGATTTGTTGTAATTAAGTTGCACTTGTCTTAAAACTATGTGGGTTGTTATAAGTGGGTTAAACTACTGATAAACGAGAGTTGGTTGGGATCCTTGGAGCATATGAACCTGAGCCTTTTAATAAAGTGGTGGTGGCGTTACAAAATGGAACCGGCGGCACTTTGGAGAAGAACAATCTTGGCTATTCACTATTCCGTGAGATCTTGGTCGTACATTCCAATCAAGTCATCTATGACCGGAGTGTGGAATGCCATCCATAAGATTAATAAGGAATTGACGGATTTAAATTTCTACATAAACGGGTTAATCGAAGGGGGGTTGGGAAACGTTGTGCACATTCGTTTTTGGATTGACAAATGGATTGGGGATGAACCTCTCATGGCTACGTTCCCAAATCTGTTTGCCATTGAAGAAAACAAATGCTGCACAGCAGCGGAGAGATTGCAGCGTGTAGGGACACTTTGGGTTGGGAATTGGGCTTGGAAGAGACAATCGGTTCATACGGAGGAACAGGCTGAGCTGCTGAAATTGGAACAATTAATGGCAGATGTGGAACTATCAACAACCGATGACACATGGAAATGGAAGTTGGAAAAAGATGGACTGTTAACTACGGCTTCCTGCAGGAAACTTCTCTCGGCACACGCAACTCCATTCTATCCATTTGAATGGTCTAAATGGGTACCAAAGAAAGTAAATCTGATGGCATGGAGAGCGGAAAGTAAATATGAAAGATCTACTAGAGACGCACAAGATAATCGGATCCGGAAAGGTTAAGAACAAAGCGGTTCAAGCGGTGATTCTCACAACTTGTTGGGTGATATGGAAGAAGCGAAATGATAAGATCTTTAATGGGAGAAATGTATCATTGGAACAAATATTGAACGACATTCACTCGGTATCTTTCACTTGGGTACGGAACCGAGCTTGGTATCTTTCACTTGGGTACGGAAACCGAGCAAAGCTTGAAGGTGTTGACCGGAACAAATGGAGAGCCTTTGAGCTATAGGAATAGATTGTAACTTGTAATTGGGTGATGTTAGTGTCCTCTAATTAGCACCTTGCTATTAGTCGACTTGTATATATTTGGTTTGGAATTAAATGAAATTTTCCGTTCAAAAAAAATTGTATGGTCTTAATTAAAGGTTTAATATGACAACCAAAATCTAATTAAATTCGCACTGACGCTTTAGGGGTTTCCGTGAAATATACATAAAATTACCAAAATATCCAATTTTATTGTAATGATATGCATGTTATAACTTATTGCCTATTAGTTATTTGATATATGGAAGAGCCAAAGGCATTATAGTCCAGCGGCATCTTGGTGGTGAGATAAGACTTAGGGATCATAAGGTCCTGGGTTCAAATCTCACAAAGGGGGTTTTTCTCATAATTATGAGTTTCCTCCTGAATTGGTGACTTGGTGATGGAATATGATCGCGTGGCAACATTGGTGGCACGATGATACTCCAGTGTTCCGTGAGTGAATCCAATTTGTTGACCGTTCAAAAAAAAGATATATGGAAGCATACCTATGAACATAAATGTAATATTTGGTTCCTTTGACTGAAATTATTTTCACATAAGGATCGTCTCCGGGTGCAACATTTGGAGCCTTGGCTGCATCTGCTTCTGAAATAGCATATGCCATTTGTGTTGATCCACCACCAAGATCAACTACCCCAACAGTGTCAGAATAATCATTGCCGATATTTTTTAACAGATAGTTTATGGCCAACTGTAGGCATTAAAAAGCGTTTTAGTATATAAAACAATATGGTATGATAGAATGGAATATGAATACGTAGCTTACCCATAGGTAAGACCTTCTTGACTTCCTTCTAAAACAGTTACCCAATCATCGTTTGTCTTAAAGTTGCTATTAGTTTTTAGAAGATTTCTCACCTATATAATATAAACATGAATGCTAAGTGAAAGTAATAAAAAACAAATATCATCAACTTTAATTTGCAAGAAGAAGGATTGTGTTTACAGCTTGCAAATTTTTTCAGATGCCTCGTCTCCTAACATTCTCAGACCTGCAGTTGCCTACATATACATTGATGCATAATTCAGGTTTGTAAATAATTAATCATAAATTTGTAGCAAACTTATTAGCCATACTAATGACTAACCCCACTTTAACGGTGTATCAGGTTGCACATCTATTGGAATAAACTCATTAGCCTTTTTCTAGCAGAGGTAGAAGAGAATTTGCAGCCTCTTGTGGGTTCTCTGCATATGCACTTAGACCTGGAGACACTACATTAAACCAATATATATCATTTCATTGAGAAGTCTTAGATCTTTTCCCTAGGAAAGTTAGAATGTCAATAACAAATAAAAGCAATACTCATTGTGGGCACTTTAGGAAAATACTAGATCGACTATAGAAATATGTCTAAAAAAAATAGAAGCATTAACATGGGTTTACACACTATGTTTATGGCTATTAGTGGCGATGAATAAAGGCAGTGGTGATGTCCATTGGTCGTAAAGGTGGTGTTGGCGATGGTGGATCAGGTATTGTTTGAAATAAAAACGAGGTAGTGATAGTGACTTGATTGATAGATGGTTGTTGTGCAAACAGATGTGGTCATGTATAGGCAACAAGTTGCAGAGCTGGTGGTGACACAATGTCATGATGACTATTGTCTACTTGTTTTGGTCCAATTTAAGCTATCAGGTTTTTATAATAAGGCTATACGGTACAGGGGGTGGCCCCCTACCATCGCAGCCCATTTTTACACAATAGGCCCCCTTCTGTTTCCTTGACGCCATTGGGAGGGGTGGGGCAATGATGCTCCCTGTATATAACCCATACAAATATATATATACATATATATATATATAGGTGAAAGTTAAACTGAAAACCCCCTTGAGTTAAGAAAACTAAGAAAACCCTTGTAAAAACATCTAAAATTTTTGAATTTTTTTTTAGAAAAAATCACACAAGGTAACATACACGTATTAAAGCGTTTTGGGGCAAAAAAATAAAAAAAGCGCCGATAGGATATTTTAAAAAAAAAAATAAACGAAGTTTGTGCTGTTACATTGTAACAGCTCTGTTACATATGTAACATCAGTTGTTACATATGTAACAACGCAAACGCAAATTTTGTTAATTTTTTTAAAAAATATCCAATCAGCGCTTTTTTTGGCCCAAAACGCTTTAATACATGTATGTTACCTTGTGTATTTTTTTCAAAAAAAAAAAATTTAGATGGTTTTTACAAGGGTTTTCTTAGTTTCTTAACTCAAGAGGGTTTTCAGTATATATGTATATAGATTTGAATCAAATAGGAACCATAGGGGTAGTTAGGACCATAAGAACCAATCTTAGCCTTCCATATTTGATTTTTATCTAGAGGGTATTATTGTAAATATACATTTACATAAATTATCTTTTTATTATAATTAGAATTTATAATCAAAGCAGTTACTAAATAAGAATTGATTGGTTCCTTAAAACTCTCAACCACTAAAGGACGTGATATCTAGAAAACAAATCGATTCAAATTAACAATTCATACTAACAATCTATCCGTATTTACAATTCAAGATAAAATTACGATTCATACTTCGCAAAAAGCATACTCGGTATCCACTAAAGTTTACGATTCATCATCTACTTATGGAAATTAATTCTTTCAACAAAAACATTGATTCTAAATCTTCTACGAGGGAAGATCATGAAACATCCTCACAACCTTTCTATCTAACTACTGTAGAAAATCAAGGTAAGTATGTTTTA
>JAUTDX010004526.1:0-25694 GCA_030844895.1 Ambrosia x helenae
TTTGAGATAAAAGCACAACCTAAATTTTATTTGAGTTGTTTGCGATAAAGCACAACACAAAGTTTATTTGACCCATTTGAGGTAAAAGCACAACCCAAAGTTTCCTTCTTATAAAACTTGCAAACAAATAATGGTCAACACCACCTACGACCGTTGATTTTCGCTACACCTAATCAAGACTGTGCAGCAACAACTTTAATAGTTGTTCCAGGTTCTGTTCTGTTCACTCGCTAAAATAGTAACAAACTGCCTAGGTGATTTTGGTGGTGGACTAGTGACCCACAATGCTTTCTGCTCAAAATGTGAACTTATAAATGCTTATTGTACCATAGATGATTAAAACACTAAATCATGTCAAGAATTATAAATTGATGATTATGTTCTACTATAGAACTATGTGTAAGTAAATATGTCACCAACATATAACCACCTCAATACTTGTCAATGGGTTCCTAAGAACAGAACAAATGGCCTGAACACAATTTAGTAGGGTGAAGCTTCCTGTTTCAATAAAGTAAAGCAACACACACATACACATATATAACACATGAATGAATGAATGAATGCATGATTATGAACATGTTAAGAATAATAAGCTAATAATATTAGTTTTATATAAAGCTTACTCAAAAAGATGAACATTTGTATGCGACTTACAAATGGTGATGGGCGGGATATTGTTTTGAGTTTTGACTTATAAATGAAGAGTGTCTTTGTTTTTGTTACGCATAAGGTACCATCCTTACGCGTTTGGTGATCTCTTTATACGTTAAGAACGGTGGGAACATGTGGCATCGCGTGTTAATGGTTGCTACTAGCTTTGTCCATGGTCCTAAACTGATTTGGTGTTTTATTTGAGTAAACAGTTCAAAACAGGATTTAGTTTGTGAGTTTGTGACACACATTCGGACAACATAGTCACCAGCTCGCAGTGGCGGATCTTGAACGGAAAACCTAGTAGGGCCGGGCTCAATGTGGGTGGGCCGGACTCAATACATATAAAAATTTTGGGAAATTTTCGGTAAAATTTACACTACGAAACGAAAAAACTGGGTGGGCTGAGGCCCGGTCTGGCCTTCTCTAAGAACCGCCCCTGCCAGCTTGACTCGGCTCAAAGGTGATTTGATAAACAAAAATTCTTCCAGATTTGACTTTTTTATGAAGTTTTATTTTAATTTCTTCTTCATCACCTTCTTTGTTTTAAGTTTGTTTTTGGAATCATACATTTGTCTGTCTAGTTCTAGTTGCCATACAAGCTAGAGCTTCAATGGTGTCCCCTCAACTCTTACTTAACTCTTGGATATTTTAGTGTGTTCGTTCTTAAAAAATTGAAGAACTAGACTGTATGTGTGGTTCATAATGTATGCAAGTGGAAATCGAGAACTATGATTCATTTGTTAGTTAAAATTTTCGAATAAAATACCTCTTTGTCAAACACTAGTTTCTACAACAACATAAGCACGCCCAAAACACTAGTTTCTACAACACGCTTTGTCACAGTTTATTATCTAATTTGCTTAAATGATTAGTAGTTGATTAGTAACTTTAAAATGGGCACTTCTCTTTTGGTGGATTGTGTTCTGATACATATTAATTGTTTTCATGAGTTTAAATTGTGAAGGTATTTGGAATTGCAGTAGCACCTTCATGTGTTCTTGTAAAAAAAGATGAAAAAATACAATATTTTTTTTTGTACTTTACTACCTTTACTAGAGTATGTATGAACCATTAAAGGGTTTGGGCCAATTAAAGTCGACCCCGTTAACACGTTAGCTAAGCGGATTGCATTCAAGTTTACCTGACGAGTTCACGAGTTGTTTGCATAACCTGTCTTAGTTTTATACTTATTCTTCACAAATATGTTTTAGGTCACAGTTAAACTGATCTTATAGCCATAAACTAACGTTTATAGGCCAAGCTAGCTGAGCTTTTGGAACAAGAAGGTGCTGACATCAATCAGACTAAAGGCAACAAATGCTCTAACCTGTCAAAATCTGGTGTTTTTTTTTTGTTTAATTGAACCCCGTCTTGACCCGTAATCCCATTACCCTCCATCAAGAACATGATATGCTTAAATGATTGCTATGGTTTCTGATTAGAGTTATGACAAAACATAGGTAAGGCCAACATTTGCAGCAGCATGTGTAGTTTAAATAGGTTGTTGACCTGCGATGTGTGCATATGAATTAAGCGCAGTTATCAAACAATGGCCATCACAGCAGGGGCTGCAAGAGTATTAAAGACATATTACGTTTGAAAACTAGGGTGTTGGTCAGTGATTAACAAGCTGAACATGTTAGCATCGCTGATTCATTAGGGCTGTCGATTGACACGGGAAGTGAGCTAGAAAACAAAAGTTTGAGACTGTGGATAGTTGTTTAGATTGGTCTGAAATACATAGGGATCTCTTGGTTGACTTAACTTTCCAGTTCGATCCAAATCAACCAAAATATAAATCTGCAAGTAAACGAATTTGCATTTCTTGATAAACAAAGCTTTCAACAAACAAAAAACTTTACTAAACCTTCCAGTTTGATCATCAATCTAGTACCAAATATAAACAAACCGATTTGTCTTTTAGAAAGAAGACAAGGTTTCAGTGTAACGATGAAAATCTGAACTCCAATAGCAGCACCCCGGGAAACCAAATATCTGTTTAAAACTCTTGTCATGAACATTGTATCTTATAATGTTTTTGGGAGTCTTCAGCACAAGGAATGTATCTTCTTCTTCTTCGCCTCTAACCACATCAATGACATGAAAGTCGTAATAAATGGGATCAGGCCATTCAGGCGGATGTTGGTAGCTATGGATCATCTCCGGGAAAGCCCCTGGAAGGTCATAAAGCTCTACTCGAAACTTGACAAACCACCCTGAATGATCGCTCAACATCTCATACACATTCAGGTGTAACCAATTTTCTTGGCGATTGTTGTGTGCTATAAGATGTAAATGACCTCTAGATTCTCCAAAGTACCTTGTCACTATTTCAGAAGACATCAAGCCAACAGGCAAGGGTAACGCTTGCAGCTGTTCATCATCTATTTTGAAGTACAAGAAATTCGTATTGTCATGATTAGAAGCCCAATAAACAGCTCCATTCCAGTAAACCCCCCCGCACAACCCCGGGCAGAGGAAGCTAATAGGCTCAGAGGAAGATTGGGTAGATATCCTCCATTTCCTTGCGTCAGACGAGTAGATATGAATCTTATACAAATTCAAACCAGACACTGCAGGACAAATACAAATAACTTTGTAGTGAACACAATCTGTGTGATGAAATGCAAGACCCACATTACCCATTAAACGGATAATTTTACAAGCTTTCGGACCTCCAGGGACGGGTGGGATGAGTGCCAATTGCTTGGTGGTGGGATTAAAGACATAGTACCTAAGAGCGCCTGGGTCGCCATTGGGCCGTCGATCGGTAGAGCAAAGTAGTAACCCATTACAAGATTGCACGATTTTAAAACCCGGACGATCAAAGTAAGTATCAAGACTACGAAAAGGAGGAGTGCTGGGGTTTTCAACATCAAACGGAACATACGTATGCGAGCCCTATACGAATTGCGACAATAAGACCAGGTGATTTTAAAAGGTTATCATACCTTTGGGTGAAATGTTTGTGACTCAAAAGCCAACGCCAGCGTTTGGATACAGATTTGAAGCGAATGATGGAGGTAACAGGGAGGCGGAGAAGGATCTCGGTTAAAAGGTCATCGTTCGACCCAATCAAAGCTCCAGATAGAGACGATTGATGATCAGAATCCTCCAGCAAGAAGCAGATATGTGCTTTCTTGATTTGGGCTCTGGTGCTCACCATTTTTTAGAGTTAAGGATTGTTGCATGCGGTCACCATTCTAGGTTTCGCAGGAGAAGCCAAACAGTAAAGATGTAAGAGATTCGTGGAATGAAGAGGGCAGGGTCGAAGTTGAAAGGCCTTGAAGTTAGCCTAAAGGGTGTGGGCTATCCTGGGCCGTTTTGGCTCGTCCATGACGCCCCACACCGCCCTCCATTTTTGATTTTTCGGTCTTAAATGTTTTAGGAGAGGCATTGCGGACGGGCCAGTTGTGGTCAAATATAACCGTTGGATTTCCAACGGTTATTTTATAATTTTTTTTTTCAAATTATAAAAACCTACCCATTTCATCAAAACTTTTTTTACAAAATTTCTCTCACACCTCAACCCAAATCTATCTATTTTTTATAAAAACAATTCAATTCTCTAAAATAACAAGCAATGTCGTATTTACCTTTGGTTGATTCTTCATCTTCGTCGAGCGAGAAAAACCAACTTTTTATAAACGTTGTTTGGGAAGCGGCACAGATCATTGTGGCGGAGGAAGAGAAAGAAGTCGAGTCACAACCACGTACTAGGAAAGTGAACATAAACAAAGACCAGGAAGGTTAGTTTATATATTTTTTTAAAGTTTATATCGCCACTATATTTTTTTATTGGAGGAGAAATTATTCTGATTAGCCCGACTCAGCAAGAGTTAAGTGAATTCTCGTTAACGAGCACGTACATTATCAAATTCAAGCGGATTTGATTGAATACATTTGAAACAACAAACACAACGACTAGTTTCTTTGATTTTTAATGTTAATCTTGTATTTTTTTTTAACTTTATGTTTTTTATTGTAATTTTTTTTATTAATTTTAGTATTTATTTTAATTTTATATTTTATATTTACAACAACAGCAACAACAACAAGACTAGCTCATCTTGAAAAGAAAGACTACCGAGGGTAGTCTTTCTAGCTATATTACTATTTAGTTCAGCCCCAAGTCAGTTGTAAGCTAAAATAATTTTAATTTATTTTATGTATTGTTTTTTGAACGGCCAACAAATCAAACTTAAGCACTCTCGTGACACCCTTTCAACAAAGTACTATTAATTATCTGATTGTTGCATTTTAGAGACTTTAATTATTGTTAATTATCTTAAGAATGCATCAATATGCTTACACAATTGGTAAGGTTGAACATGAGCTGACAAGATGCATCATTTGATCGATGAGTTGAATCTCAAAGCGATGCTATGCCATGTTCTTTCCAATGGGTGTCAAAAATGAATTAGAGAAAAAGAAAATATGTAAAACATCCCAAATTTCCAAAATTTGTAATGTGTTGTTGTACTTTAGCGTGCTTTAGCCGAATGAACACCAGTTTCGAGTAATGACGAGGTTTTATTGAGATATAAGAAGTTTGGGGGCCGTTATGTAAAGTTTTTAACATATTGAATCAACTCATGCAGATATTAGATATGGCTTGTGACTGGCTCACCTCCGAGTATGTTAAAACAAAGAAATCCTTCTAAATGTGACTTTTTAAATGACTTTATATTATAACTAGGTTTTACACGCTGCCGCGCGTTGCGGCGGCGTCAATCCGAGTTAGAAAAAAGTAATGACTTACCATGCGACGTTTTAAGCACAACCTAACATGTAATGAAACAATCCCTAAATTCAAGCAAAAGCTAACTAAATTAAAGGAAAGACTACGATATGTTGACCAGTTGCAAAGTCTAATGGTAAGGAAACCTTTCAAAGACAAGCAACATTAAGTTCTGGCAATGAGTTTCCATTGTTAAATGTCACTGCGACCATGAGGTGGCAGGCTGATAGTAGCTTGGGAAAGCATGAACTTTGGATTAAATATTCCTTTCCATGAATATTAAGACCTGCACGTCATCAGATAGATAGAATTAAGTAACCATAATTACACAGCAGGAGCTGACTACCTTAGTAATCAACAACACCTTAGGCGAAGCTGTTGACCAGCGGAGTATCGACTCTGGTGGTGTCTCCATGTCACTCGATCTTTCATGTTTTATCAACACTTGTGAGAGTTTTGAGTGGATAAATTCAAAGGATTTAAGAAACCATGCTCAAACTTGATGGCATCGATCAACATAAGAAATCGAAACGACACAGAGCCCATAATCAGAAACACAAACTCCAAAACCCATTTCAAGATATTAGACATAAATCAATCTAACAGAAAATGAGATACGCACAGCGATAAAAACGACAACGTGAAAACGGAATCAAATTGATTTTCAAGAGTTGGGGAAAATTCAGGGGGGCGCCCCTTCTCGCCCAAAAAAGCAGCGCCACTGCTGGTATTTGAGAGTTCATAAACGACTAATATGCTAGTTTTTACACAATGATAAGAGCCATTTTCTTTAGCTTGTTCATGGCTAAAAATTGTTTCATTTAACTAAGAGATACAGAATCAATAGGCCATGGACAATACTTTCAACTAAAAAGGAAAATCAGCACCTGCTAACATCTTTGCTTGCTTATAATCTAGGACTTTCTTGGCCATTGAAGTGTGTTTTCTTTACTTGATCAATGTTGTCAATAGGGGACAACAGATGGACTTTCCAATCACCTGTTTCATACACAAAGGGAAATTAGCAAAGACTTTGTTTGCTATAAAACATATACACATATAATATATGAATCATCTTTAGTTACAAACAATATTTATATTTTTAATAAAGGCACAAAAAAAAAAAAAAACTTTGCCAATTTTGGTTATTCTAGCCTCTGTTATAGAATTTAGAAACAATAACTACATAACAACTTGAGCCCTCAATCTACCCCCCTGACCTTATATCTTGAACTTTTATCCTGTTACAACATTCAATTGACCTTGAGAAAATTGAAGTACAAAATACATGTAGTGATGAATCAAACCACAAACTTAGAATTAATTAAGCAAAGTAATAGAACTGTTAAACAAAATCGACTCATCTTAGATAGACAAAATGCATAGAAAACAAATAAATAAAAGGTCACTTTCTACACTAAATAAGCTTCAAGTAAAAACAAAATGGTAATTTAAATTGAAGTCTAAGTAATATAGAGACTTTAGCAAAGTTGTTAAGGCGCACTTAAATTGACCTTAGTTTCTACATAAACAACGCCATCGAACGAATCAATAGTAATGACTTTACAATTGCTGTATACACCCAAAATTACCCCCCAATGACATACACCTATCTACCTAAAATTACACATATCTAAACTGTAGACATAATCAAAATGGAAGTAACAACAAAGGGGATACGATAGTTACTGAACCAAGTGGTGTTGGTGATAAAATAAAGAGTTAATAGCCATTTTCGTCCCTGTGGTTTGGTCCAGTTTGCCACTCCAGTACAAAAGTTTTTTTTTTTTGCAATTCCTTACCTGTGGTTTGGATTTTTTTGCCAAATTCGTCCTTTTCACTAACCCAGTTAAAAAATGTCGTTAGTGTCAGGGGTAGTGTTGTCTTTTTACCACTTTAATGAAGGACAATTTTGTCATTTGATACCATATAATTATTTTATTAAAAAAAAACCCATCAGTCTTCCTCTACCCACCCCAACCCCCTCTCTCTCTCTCACACACACACATAACACACACACACTCTCTCTCTTTCTTCTTCTCCATTTTACTCTGTACATACATTCTAATAATAATAACAATAATCACCATCATCTTCATCAAATCAAACAAAAATTCATATAACCCATTTCATCTTTTTCAAAACCCTACAAAAAAACATAAATCTTTTCCCCTAATTCAATCACAAACCCCATAAATCCATCTGTTTAAACAAAGATATCACGGATGATGGGAAAAAAAGAGAGCAGGGACGAAGCAAGGGGCTCTGTAATACATGAATCGGATCAGCAGCCATCATCATCTTTATCTTCTTCCATTTTGAGAGTGGTCACCAACACTACCCTCCAACAAAATCTTTATCTTCTTCCATTTTCTCTGCTTCAGGTTTTGAACCCATTCCAGATTAAACCCTAATCTGAGTTGACGTGAACAACATTGGGATCGATCTCCTCTGCAGTGGTGCTTCGTTGGTGTTCGTGGATCCGAGGTGTTCGTGGTGGCGGTGATTAGTGTTTTCGATCTCCTCTGTTTCGACCTCCTCTTCTCCTCTCTCTCATCTTCGATCTCCTCTCTTTCTCTCTCTACTCTGTTTCGGTCTCCTCTGCAGTGGTGGTGGTTATAGGTACGGTGGTGGTGCGGTTGATGTTCACGGTGGTGGAATAAGCGGTGAGTGGTGGAGAGAGAGGTTGTGTTTGGTGGAAAAGCGGTGGTTGTGTTGGTGGCTGGTGCCATGGGGATGGTGGATCGGGTGATGGTGGTAAGTGAGTATTGTTGTCTAAATTGGGTTTAATAATTAGGTTTTGATCTAAGAGGGAAACAAGATGACAGGTGATTTTTTTTTTAATATTGTTGAAGAAAAGATACAGAGTGGGTGAGACGAGAGACAGAGAAAGAAGGAGAAAGAGAAAGAGAGATCTAGGGTAGGGGGTGGTGGGGTGAGGGTGGGGTTGATTTTTTAGAAAAAAAAAAGTTACAGGTAAAAAGACAACACTACCCCTGACACTAACGACATTTTTTAACTGGGTTAGTGAAAAGGACGAATTTGGCAAAAAAATCCAAACCACAGGTAAGGAATTGCAAAAAAAAAAACTTTTGTACTGGAGTGGCAAACTGGACCAAACCACAGGGACGAAAATGGCTATTAACTCTAAAATAAATGTATACAGGCAATTTTGAGGAAAATTCGTTAAGGATTTTGATGCATGTCCCAGATTGAAACAGAACACCCAGCTTGCATAGCGTTTTTTTACTCTCATGTAAGCTAAGGCTCATCATCATCGAGCAAATGAACAGGCCATAATGGCAATAGTTTAGTAATATTAAAAGCAACAATCAGATAAAACCCCAAAAAAGAACAGAAAAACAAATCAAGCAACCCAAAATAGACGCCTAACCTTGAGACGAACAAAATAAAAATCCGCATAAAACAAACGCAACGGTAATAAAAAAAGAGTGACCTTTATGTGGTTTAGAGCTTTCCAAAAACATGGCTGCAAGGAGGGTTGCAGGTTAAGACCTGCCATCCACCATCCTTGCCACGCCATCGTCATTGATTGTCGGAAAGTACTTCAACGAATAAACAATAGCCCACGATCAGGTAAATAAAAAAAAGGAAATAACAAAGATAAAAACAACTGTGTGACTAAAAAACATAACAGAGTAGAACTAAAAAGCAACAAAATATAAGAAACATAAGATCAAACCACATGCAATTTGAATATTGGTGACGATAAGAAAATATATAACGCTATAAATTCCAGATCACCATCTCTTAATCTCTTAATTTTATTGTGAAAGATGTAAACCCACAAATAAACATTAGGTCCATGTTTCAAGCTGTATACTATTGCACCAATCACTATTCAACTATTCAAGACTTGTAATAAATAAGCCAAACCAACAACATAAAACACAGGACATACCAAGGCGCGGTAAACCAAATGTTAAAAATAAGGAAAAAACTTGAAGGGGTAGTACGGGTTGTGATCACGAAGGCCTTCATGAAAAAATTGAGCATTTAAGCCAAATACCCTACAAAACCAAGATGACATCATTCATAATTCAGAGTTTCTACGCTATTATTTTTATCAAACACTTGAATGGCTCAGAAACAGTTCACTCCATGGTAACTAAAAATAAAAATATGTAGTTGTGACAGCAAAGAGTAAAATAAATGATTATAAGAATTGGATGCTTAATAGTTTCTTAATAAAATGTCCATTGTCATTAACCAAATCTTTTTCAGCATAGTCAACATATCCAGAACCTTTTGAAGGGCAACAAATACAAAATAAAATTATGAAAAAAATCAAAGAAGATGACCAAACAATTTAAGAATCGTCTAATCCCAATTTAATGTTGCAATTTCCCTTTGGTTATCGGAATTCGTTCTTTGTCTACAATTGTTTGTATGAAAAATATGTACCTGTGAGATAGTTGATAATCCAAGGAGGTCAGAACAATTCATAAAAACATATATAAGATGATTGTTGAATCAAACTTGGAATATTAACAACTGGTTAAATTCAGTCACGGGAATGCCCATAAGAGGCGATGTATATTAGGCTCAGAGGTACACAACCAGTTACCACGCAATAGCTGCAAGGAGGTTGCGGGTAAACACCGACCGCCATCCATCCCTGCCACGCCATGGCTAGATTGGCAACTACGTTTTTGTGGTATTCACAAACTCATCACAGCCCATGAATAAAGTGAACAAAAAACCCCAAATTATCCAACTAAGCAAACATTGCAACAACCGGTATCGAAAACCATCAACAATAATGTCAGAGTCTCAGGCAAATAATAGCCATCATCGACTACTTTGTAAAGAAATCAGGCCATGGGCTCAAAAGATGTGTTAAAAAACAGGTTCAGAACCCTTATAACCAAAATCAGACATAAGTTTAAATTTTAAGGCCAGAACCCTTATAATCGCTAGGCTTTCATCACGAAAGCGTAACACGGCCACAACTACCTACCACCTGAAAGCAGATGCAGATGGTGGTGGCTAGGGTTTCGTCACCAAAGGATAAGACAACCACAACCTCCTACCGGCTCAAAGCAAAGTAAACGGTGGTGGCTAGGGTTTCGTCACCAAATGGTAACACAACCACAATCGCCTACCGCCTCAAAGCAGAGTAGTTGGTGACAGCTAGGGTTTTGTCACCAAATGGTAAGACAACCACAACCTCCTACCGCCCCAAGCAGAGGCAGACGGTGGGGGATAGTGTTTCGTCACCAAAAAGCAACACAACCACCACCACATTGACGCCAACCACCGCTGTAAACCTCCGTCACAACCACCCCCGAATACAACGATCATCTACATTCAACACCAAACATCACCATCACAACAGTACCGGTGAGTGGCGATGGGTGAGCGGTGGAAACAAAGGGAGAGACAAGTGGTGAGTGAGATGTGGAAACCGAGAGAGAACAAAGATGCTATACAGCTGTTTGCAGATTACCAAAATACCTTGAATGCCCTTGTAAACACAAACAATCACAATAATGCCACATCTACTGTTCAAATCACAACGATTATTAATATAGTCTAATTTCTTTTGAGAAAATTGCTAGATTAGTTCCTGTGGTTTGCTTAGATTTCACCTTTAGTCTTCAATATTTGAAAATTACAGGTATAGTCCTTAACTTTTGACATTTTTTAACTCGGATAGTCCTTGAAGTTAACGGAGGTTAGATTATCCAGTTAAGTGAGTGTAAAATTACTAAACTACCCTTATTATTAAAAAAATAATAATTAAAAATAATTGAAAATTATGTGGGCCCCAACACTTCTTCTTCCACACTTCATCTTCCTCACCATCACCTCTACAAACCACCACCATCAACAACTCCCCAAACCACCACCACCACCACTCCTCACTTCCCCGGCACTCTCTTCCCACCGTCCGCCGCCTCTCCGACGACTCTCTTCCACCGTCCTCCACCTCCACGACGGTCGTTCTTTACCGGAACCACCACCACTCCTCACTTCCCCGGCACTCTCTTCCCCACCGTCCGCCGCCTCTCCGACGACTCTCTTCCACCGCCCTCCACCTCAACGACGGTCGTTCCTCAATAATATCCTTACGCTAGTCCATATTAGACTACACTTCACTGCTATTTCTATTCCGTCACGATGTTTTATATGCTATGGTTTTCATTTTTCCAAAGTTAGGGTTCGTGGTCGTTGCTTAGTTTCTATAATCAACATTCTGTTGGAATATTTGTGAATAATTTGAGTTCAAGGTTTAATTTGAACAAGGGTTTTACAAATTGGTTTGAGCTTTTGCAATTTTATGAATTAATTAAGTAGATTAAATGAATACATTTTATTGTATATTGAAAGATAATATTCCTATTTCATCACTCATATTATGAGCTTTACTTCTGCAAAGAACGACACCATCGGCCTTGTCACAGTGATAGGGGATTTCTCCATGTGACCAACTTCAGGTGTAAAAATAAGGTTATGTTATAATCATTACAACATAACCTTTTTAAAATAATTTTGATTTTAACTTTTGTTATTTTTTATTTACATTATTTAATTACTTTTAAGTTTTATTTAAGTTTTGTTACTATTTAGTGTCTATTAAGTTATAAAAATTATTTCAAAAATATAAAAAATCATACATAAATATTTTGAGTAAGCCAGCTGTAATATCCCATATTTTTAAATATAATAAAACTATTTTGTAGAAAATTAATTAGATTTTCTAATTTCTAATAATTATATGTATTATATAATGGTTGAAAAGAGTAAGTCAAATGCAAAATGCATTTTTGCATTATGTACGTAGGTTGTTAAGTAAAAGAAAATAGTATAAATAATTATAGATACAATAGATATTACTTGAGCCTTCATGTACAATTTGAATAATCTCTTTCAAGTTTATCCCTTTCAAATATTGACAATTTCAAAATTTTAATCTGTTATCTCCTAACGAATTGACCAACAAATCGGGAAGCAATTATGGTTACCATCAATCTTTATAAACCATGGTGATCTTAATCTTCTTCAATCACATTCCGAATTCAGTTTCTTTGTTTCGCTAAAATCGCCACCTTCCGTTTCGCCATAGCTATCCATCACGCCGCACACCGTAACGCTCCGCTTTGACTGCCACCACAACTACTCGTCGACGCACACCACTCGCTCTCTGTTGAGTGATCGTTGTCATCTTTCAGCTGTGATCATCAACCGCAAACCAGAATCATCATCACTATCATTTCCGATCCATTCCGCGGCCATTTTCACTTGCTTGAATCCTTTCTCGTTGATCGCAATCAGCAATTTAATTGCCGTCGAATTCGATTTCTGTTTCAGGTTAGCAACCGAACCATTTTTTTTAAGATATTTATACGATTTAGATTTCCGGCGAATACGAACCCATTATGGTAATCGAGTTGTCAATATTATTTCAAGTCTAATATGGTTCTTATTTATATTTTTTTACGGTAACATTTAGCAATTTAAACCTCAAGGATTTTGGTTCAACCATATAGTCAAAACTCATCTTTGTTTACCACTGTGAATCCTAACTTGGGGAATATGAGCCATGAGGTTGGCTCATAAGCTTCAACTTGATCATTCTGTACACCTAGCTGATTATTGGATCAGTAATTTGGTTTAGTTTTACCAGTTACACATACACCATTTTAATTGGATAAGTCGCCTCAAAAATAATTACGTAAATTAATAACTTTGAAACATGTATATCTACAATACATTTTGTTTTCAGGTATGATATGATATAATCAAAAAGCTCATGTTTTGTTCATGTTGCTATTATAACTTTGTAGTGCTAATTAAATATATGATTTTCCACTTCTTTTTAGTTGAACAAATAACTTATATGATACATTTTTGAACCTTTAAACCGAAAAATAAAATGTCTCACCGCCGGAAATTAGCTTACTACGAGTAGAATAACATAATTGGCCTTAATTAGATTTAATTTGTCATAAAACGAAATTATAGGTTCACGTACTCACTGAAGATGATTTTGTTTTTGCTTTGCTTGCTAAAACCAAGGTACGGATTCCGTTTTACTTTACATTATAGTATTTATTATTTTCCGTCATATCATGGTACGGATTCTTTGGTCTTCTCATCATAGTATAATTTTGTCATGTCCGTTACTTTGTAGTATGGACTTACGTCTACGTTTAGAGTCTGCTTGTCATCGTCTTATACGTATCATTGGTTTGTATTTGGTTCGTTATTTGGGCCGGTGTCTATTGGTCAATTTGTTGTTAGTGTGTCATAGCATGCCATACCTCTTACTTGTACTCATGGTTGCATGTTTCAGTTAGTGTCATTTTTAGTTTGCCTGCAATTATTTACATGGCCTTAGCTTTTGTACTCTGTCACCCGAGCAGTTTGTTTTGACTTGTCGTTGGGGCGTCAGCGACATGAACACTTTCCGTGACAGTGCGTAATCAAAATCACGGCGTCTCTAACATGGTCCCTTAGAGGCGTATGGATATATCCTAGATCTGATTCTGACTTCTGATATATGTTTCTGTTTTCTGGAGATGGAATAATGGGTGTACGCCACACTCACCGTCTCATAGGTGCATGGACTAGCTATCTGTGTACCCCTCTGTGTTAGGCTCGTGGGTGCTTCCGTTTGACGTGACTTACTTTATTTACATGAATAGTCACGTAGTTTGATATGTGTATCTGTTTTAATATGTTTTTGATATTGTTCTTATATGCTTCGGTATGTGTCTGATTATGTTCCGGTCAAGTAACAAGTTTTGCCTTGGATTATGTTCATCAGTTGTTTCAATATAAAAGTTTGGTTTCGAGTTTGAAATAGTGTCCGCTTGGTTTTCGTATTCCCTGTCGTATGTTCACTTTAGTCTCAGTTCTATTATGTCTTGCTTTCCTGCTACGTTGAATTTACTTGTACTGTTGATTCCTCTGTTACTGGGAAATTTTTGGCTCAGCCGTATTTTCTTTTGTTGTGTTGTCTTATTTGTTTCGCAGGTAATATGGGATTTTTGGGGAAACAGTGAAGAGCGTTAAAAGAAGTTGGAAATCATGATTCATTAATTTAGTTCTACAATGTAATAAATGTATTTAGGATCTTTTCGTTTTAATATTATGGAAGGGTTTTTGGATTTGATATCTGTAAAAGTGACACGTCAGCCCTATCCGGGTTGGGGTGTGACACCAGCTCCATAATTTTTTGGTTAATTCCAATAAACAAAATTACGAGTTATTGATTATTAACACATTTTATAATTTATTTATATTATAAACATCGTATTTTAGTTGTTAGAAAAATGGCTCAAAGTTTCTCTTTATATTTATTTTAGAACTAGGTTGGAGCCCCGCGTGTACATGCGGTACATGTCAGTACGTGTATTGAATGACGATAATATTTCTATGTTTTTACATATGGATTCTAGTAATAACTAACAAGAAATGATGACTGTGTTTGTTGTGCAGCAAAACCATGAACCTTAATAAGGGTGTGAATTTCTTACACGACCTGAACCTAACACGAAATTAGCGGGTTTAGGTTTAGCTTAAACGGGTTTGTGTCAGTTTCAGCTCAAACCCGCAAACCGGTTTAGCTAATGGGTCGGGTTTGGGTCAATCCGGTCAGATTGGCGGGTTGACCCATTTAACCCATTTATACTGTATTTTTTTTTTTTTTTTTACAATATGTTTCATGTTATAAATTAAATTTGTTATATGTTTTATGTTATACTTATAACTTAAGGGTTAAGTTCACGTACAAATAGGCTTTATCGTACGAACAGTACGAACTGAAGTAAAAAACACGCGGTGGCATTTCTGTAAATATTGGAAACTTTATATAACTAGAATAATTATATAATTACTCTAGTTATATAACTAGCGTAATTACTCTAAAGTAAGTATATAGCGTAGTTATATAACTAGAGTAATTATATAATTACTCTAGGGTAATTACTCTAGAGTAATTATATACACTAGAGTAATTATACAACAAGAGTGGTGGTCATTATTTACGAAAATGCCACCGCCACTTTTTTTTTGTTCTCTTCAGTTCGTACTGTTCGCATGATAATTTTGTTTGTATTTGATCTTTTGTCTATAACTTAAAATAGAAATTTGTATAAGATTTTAATTAAAGCGTAAATACTTTATATACGCTTGTGTTTTTGTAGTAAAATTTTAATTTTAATATATTAGTTTGCGAAAAAAATAAAAAAATCGAGTTGAACTGGCCGGCTTCGGGTCAACCCGCGAAAATTCGGGTCGGGTTCGGGTTCATATATATGATACAATTTCCGGGTTTGAGTCGGGTTCAGGTTCATATAAAATTTATAAGTTCGGGTCGAGTTGAACCTGCTAACCCGTGAACACGACCTATTTAGCACCCCTAAACCTTATAGTGTTGTTTCAGCTATGACAAAAGCATATATATACTTGTATTAACCCGGTTATATTAAAAAAAAATTACTAGTTTCACCTAACAAGTAACAACAAATAAATTTACAAATCATCCATAATTATGACCATAATCATCATGCTTTAGTCACCAAAAGTATTTGAAAAGGAATGGGACTAAACAAATAAATCCTTTCGTACAGTTACTTGAGGTTTCATGATTTTAAGTCTTCATATGCACAACTTCTTTCTATACTATAGGATTTAGTAAGGATTTCAATTAAAATTAAATTTAAGTAATTACATTAGTACTATACATAAATCATACTAAAAAAATGAAATTTACATGACACAATTTTTTTTTTTTTTATTAAAGATACTTAAAATGACAATATAGATAGAAATAGGGATCACAAATAAAAAAAATATAAATGTTAAAGGAGTGATATGACAGCTATGATGTTGTGGTTCCTACATGACAGAAAAATAATTAAAAAAAGGGAAAAAACTACTTTTAAGGAGGGAACTGGGAAGAGAGAACCTGGAATCATTTGAAGGGGTATATAAATCATGATATGACATCATGCTGATGTCAGGTGGTGTATCAAACCCACATCCCATTGAATAAGTGCAGTTATCGCACTAACCGCCGTCACAGCAGGGGGCTGCAGGAGTACTAAGTACATATTTTGAAGGTGGTCTTTGTAAATTTGGGGAAACTGCCAGGCCCCAGTTACGTTTTTCATAATACTCTTGATACTAGGGTGTTGGGTCAGTGATTAACAAGGGGAACAATGTGGTAGCAATGATTGTGGAAGTTAGAAGCATTGCTGATTCGACTTAGGGCTATCGATTGACACGGGAACTAAGCTAGAAAACAGAAGTTTGAAACTGTACAGTTATTTAGATCAGTCAGAAATACATAGGATCTTTTGTTTGACTTTTGATTTTCAATTGGGCAACCTTAATGCTCATATGGGTAAAGTTAACGCTCAACAAAAAAACCAAACAACTTGCTTATTGAAACTATTTATTTTACCTGTAAATAATTTAAACACATATTGTTGTGTAGAAAATAATAAGTAGACCCGTTTAATAATCAATCCTATATAAATAGGCACAAACACAACCAAAACATGAGCCACATACTCGATGCAGATCATCCAAAATATAAATTTGCAAGTAAATGAAATTCCATTTCTTGATAAACAAAGTTTTCAACAAAACAAACTTTACTTAACCTTCCAGTTTGATCATCAATTTAGTACCATATATCTACAAACTGATGATATGCTAATAATTTTACCTAGCCTGATCCAGTAAGTTCACATGCCTGATGCAACATCTTCATCTGTCATGATCTGGATAAAGCAAGCAGCTTCACAACTCAATGCAGCAAAAAATACCTATAATAACGCATCCTGTGAATCTGAATTAAAGTACAATTACAATCAAGTAAACCGAGTAGGATATCAAAACAGTCACCATTCTATCTTAACCAAAATCTAATTTCTCAACTTTATAATAATTTACTTAAAGAGTTAAGACACAGAATTTTTATTTTTATTTTTTATTTTTTTTTTTAATAAGAATATTATAGCATAGATAAAAAACGCGACTAATTACATCAAGATAGCGGGCAGGCGGGCAACAAGCTGCGCCGCCACCCCTTTCTGGATAGCAAACCCTAACCTACTAAAAACGAACCCATGTCCCCCCGGAGTCGAGACACTGCTATGAATAACCCGTTGGACTCTAGTCAGGAAACGGATGGCTTCCGACGCCAAAGAGCCAAAGGTATCAAATGCCAGGGGAACAAAAACGTGTTGGTTCTCCTCGCAGGCTTTAGCATGCTTCTCAATTTTCTTCGCCTCTGCTTTCCGCACAGCTTGCCCTGCTAAAAAACCACTATCCCTCAAACCAACCAGAGGAGATACACCTGTTAGGTCGACGCAAGCGTGTTTCCCCCCGGCCCACCCAAAGACAAGCAGGTCTGCTGGACGTAGGGTGGATCTCCCGTCAGCGGGGTCCGAGAGGAAATTCACAGGAGCTTCCCTCTTGGCTGAGATCCCAGCCCTTCTTAAAATGTCCCAAAGAACGTCCCGGACCCAGTCATGCCTGTATTTGAAACCAGGCAACTCCTTACAATGAACCGCATGTTCCCCATATTTGTCCAAGCATGCCTTACGGCAAATCGGACAGACTTCATCTTCATGGTACATGGGGATCATCAAACGATATTTAAGAATTGCCCTGTATTCAACCCTAGACATGGTTTGGCCCAAACCTTCGATTGGGATAACATTTAGGAAATCTTGGGCATGGGGGCTCTGCAAGCATTCAATAACTGCCTTTTGGCGGGGGGATAGATCAAAAGTTTCACCCAGGCTCTGTGCGATTTTGCCAAAGAGGGCATTCGCCAAAGTTTTCTGAGGCTTTGGGGGGGCGGTGTCCTTGTTAGAAAAACCGTCCATATCAAAACCTGGGAGAAAGTCATTTATCCTTTCGAGGGCCTGTACGTAGTCCAAGTCCATGTCGACAACCCCACTATTCCTTAAGATGTGGTCTTGGAGATTCCAAGACTGAGCTCGCGATGCCACAAAAGCATACACCCCAACATCTTTTGCTGAGAGGAGCCCTAATCCTCCCAAACGCATCGGCAAGGATGCCAATCGCCACTGTAGGTCACCAAAGAACGGACCCCCACATACCACTATGTCTTCGATGGCTTCCCGCAGACCTTTGTCAAAACATGATACCGCTGCATCCGTCATGGTGGGTTGGCAGGTCCGCAAACCAAAAAGCAACTTAGCGACCCCCATACAAGATCTGAGCAAAAGGAGTTCACTTTGGGGATCCTTAAGGCAGGGCAAAAGTTTCATGAGATCAACCGCACGCGAGGCTCTCCGCTCTGCCAATTCCCGTATAAAGTAAGAGTCCCGACTAACAGCCCCTCCAAGGAGCTTCACCCCTTTTTCTGGCCTACCAATCCCACTGGGGAAAAGCCCGTCCCTACGTTTCACCCCATTACAGGACGGCCAAAACACCTCAGTTTTCTTAATATTCAGTTGAAGCCCCAGGGATGGTCCCTCCTTCCGGATGATGTCTAAGGCATTCGCAACATCGATGGCATCACCTATAATTGTCCCATCATCAAGATACCACGCATGAAATGGGAGGTTACAATTTTCTTGCACTCGGAGAACCATAGGGTGTAATGCCAAGGCGAAAAGGAGGGGACCTAAAGGGTCCCCTTGCTGAACCCCCGTAGTGGCCCCGATACAATCATTACCAACATACAACCTAGCTGGCTGGGCATATAAGAACTGGACCCACAAATAGATAGACGGGCAATGCTGGAGAACTTCTCGGAGAAGGGCAGTGCGGTCTATCATGTTGAACGCGTTTGAAAAATCCACAGTGAGCATAGCTAAAGAACCGTCTTCATGGAAGGAGTTAAGGAACCTGTTAGCACTGTGGAGCACCGCCTCTGCCCCATTAGGAGTCCCCACCCCAAATTGGAAGTCCCCCAAGTACTTAGCCATTTCCTTACCAACCTTCCTCATTGCCACTTTAGATACCAACCTACGCCAAATGGCCCCTATTGCAATGGGTCGGATCCTGTTATCAGGTTTCAAAAGAGGGGTAAGGGGGGCCGAAGCAATAAATTCAGCAAGCACCCTGGGACATAACCCCCCCAGCCATAAGTTGACGACTTCAGTAATAGCTGAGAGCAAACCCGTGGAAGCCACAGACCCCTCTCCACTAAGGGCGTCCAATAGATGCTGGGCTCTCAAACCGTCCCTCCCGCAGGAAGTCCCTTTAGGGAAGGATCGGATGCATCGTAGCACACAGTCCTCATCCACCACAAGCGCGGGCCCGATGTCGGAGTAAGAGGGCAAGGACGGGGGAGGCAACACTGGATGTTTATCAATGAGGGCTTTCATGGTAGAATCCCCAAAAGGAGCAACCCCACTAGAGCACAACACCTTGACAGCAGCTGTGAAATGACCATCCCGTACTTTCCGGAGGCACTGTTTGACATTGGGACTCTTTTCAGTAGCCTCACTCCCCACTGCTTCCTCCTTGATAAAAGAAACACCTCCTGCGGAATCGAAGAGAGAAGGAACAAGATCTGCAAACCCAGAACCGTCTTTCCACAAAGAAAGCGCTTGCAGGATGCTGCAACACTGCATTGATTTCCTATTCCCAGACCTCCGTTCCTGCCTAGTGGACGGTTTGACCACCCGCAGGGTACATCGAGGCAATACGAGCAGTTTGACCCAACTTTCTACGGAACCTGGTGAAGCCACCACTTTGCGCAAGGCACCCGTCAAGGCCTGGACAAACGCCAACCGACAGCTTGGGGGATGCTCTTGACAGTTTGAATGGGCAGTGAGAAAACCTTTTCTAAGAGGGATATATCCCCAACCACTCCTCCTGAAGGACCAGGTTCCATGTCCACAGTCACGTGACGAGGTTTCTGGATTCCAACAATGAAATCTTCCACATCTCCCGTAACCACAGAGAAGTAGAGGACGTCATCAGCACTGTGAACGCACCTTTTGCTGAGAGCATGCATCACCATGCACCTCCCACATAGCCACTTAGCCCCATCCCTAAGAGCGCCTCCAACTTCCATAAAAAGGTCCAAGTCTTGGGAGATTGCATCTTGCAAAGACGCCCTCCTTTTTTCTGTCTTGAAATGAAAACCCTGCATGTGCTCAAGAAGGCGTAAAAACCCTGAAGACCCCGGTTTACCATCTTTACACTCATGGAAAAGCTTAAAGGGGCATGTTCTTAAACCACTACTCGAGCCAGGGTCACAAACTCCTTTTTTAACATTCCGGTCCCTTTTATTAGGAGCCATATGCACGCAAACACCAAATCTAATAACAGGCAAGATAAATAAGAAACCCCAACTCGAGGCAAGTCGGGTGCAAATAACGCAGGCCTAAACCACACCCCCGCAAGAAGAAAGGAGTCTGGAGGGGAGCAACCAAAAATTGCTCACCTCCTACCCGCCAACCCCTCTTTTTTTTTTTTTACGTCATCTGGCCTCGTCTGACGATGCTGACGAAGAGGCGTACTGGAGGGAAGCTCCAAAATCTATTATAGTTATTATTATTATTATTATAATTTGCTTTGAAAATTTTCAAATCATGCTAGAAGCCTACAACCTGGACCAAATTGGTCAATTAGAATTATAGCTTAGATGGATATTAATTTTAAATTACGAAAAACCGTAAAAATAAGAGCACAATATAGACAATATTAACAAAATAATGATGGTAAACACGTTAATAATATAAACATACCGAATTGTCTTTTAAAAGGAAGACAAGATTTCAGTGTAACGATAAAAATCTGAAGGGCATTCAAGTAAGTACATGGGGGAACTAGTATTTGTTTGAAACTCTTGTCATGAACATTGTATGTTATAAACTTTTCGCGAGTTTTTTAGCACCACAAATGTGTTTCCTTCATCTTCTTCACTTCTCACCACATCAAGGACTAAGAAATAATAACCGCCGTACGGAGAGATCATCTCTGGGAGAGCAACCACGAGTTGATCAAACCACCCCAAAAGATCACTTAACATCTCATACACATTCAGGGGTAAACTATCTTCTTGGCGATTGTCGTACGCTATTAAATGTAGATGCCCTCTTGATTCTCCAAAGTATGTGCACGTTTCGGAAGGCGCCATCCCCTCAGGCAAGGGCAAGGTTTGCAACTGTTCAACATCTAGTTTGAGGTAGATGGGAACCCAAAGAACAGCTCCATTCCAGTAAACTCCCCGTCCATGCAGAAAGACTTGTTCGCTACTCGGATCAAAGTTTTTGATGGAAATCTTCCATTTCCTTGTATTAGACGAGTAGATATGAATTTGAAACAAGCGAGCAGTACGACAAACACAAACAAGTTTGTAGTGAAGACAGTGTGTTGGATGAAATGCGAGAGCCATATGACATACATATAGAATACGTTTGGGGAGGGGTGGGATGAGTTCCGATTGCTTGTTTGTAGGATTAAATACATAATAGTTACGAACATCTTTGGGCCTTGATCGGTACAGCAAAGTAGTAACTGATAACAATTGAAACTGTGAATTGTATATTTCTTATGTATTTTGATTATTTCACTGAAGAGAAGAAGATTACAATTATATAGAACAAGAGAAAGAAAAAAGGAAAAAGGAAAGGATTGAGAATGAGTCTAACGGCTCTTTCCTTTGATTGCTTTCTCTTAGCTGTCAAATCTTCACAAACAAGGAAATGGTGATAGTTTTCCATCCTTAGAAAAAGCTCTTTCTAACACTCCCCCTCAAGTTGATTAGTGGGATCTCCGATACTCAACTTGAAAAGGCAATTATTGTAGAGTCTTCCGTTGACAGACTTTGTTAAGATGTCTGCAAGCTGGTCTTCTGATCGAACGAACTGTAATTCTATAGTTTTATTTTCAAGTTTCTCCTTGATGAAATGCCTATCAACTTCCACGTGTTTCGTACGGTCGTGTTGAACAGGGTTTTCAGATATTTGCATTGCTGCTTTGTTGTCACAAAAGATCTTACTTGACTCAGTCTGAGGGAACCCAATCTCGGTTAGTAGTTTGCGTATCCATAGGATTTCTGCTAGACCTCTTGCAATGCCTCGAAATTCAGCCTCGGCACTTGATAAAGCGACAACCTTTTGTTTTTTGACATATGAAAATCCCTCGCTTTGATCTCAAAACTTCAATTCCTAGGAAGTACTTTAGTCTTCCTAAATCTTTCATCTCGAACTCCTTAAACAATTTGTCTTCAGATTTTCCATCTCTTCTTTATCGTTTCCTGTAATAATCATGTCATCAACATATATAATTAAACAAGTTACTAGTTTACCTTTTCTTTTGAGGAACAAGGTATGATCGGAGTTGCTTTGTTTGAAGCCGTATCCCCTCATAGCTAGGGTAAACCTCCCAAACCAGGCTCGAGGGGATTGCTTAAGACCATAGAGACTTTTCCTCAACTTGCATACTTCATGGCTTTTGAAGTCTCCTGTGAACCCTGGTGGTGCCTCCATATATACTTCTTCCTTTAGTTCTCCATGAAGGAAGGCATTCTTAACATCGAACTGGTGAAGAGGCCACCCTTCATTTGCAGCAATAGAGAATAGAACGCGGATTGTATCGATCTTGGCCACTGGAGAAAAAGTTTCGGAATAGTCAATCCCATAAGTTTGTGTGTACCCTTTGGCTACTAGTCGAGCTTTATATCTTTCGATGGTTCCATCTGATTTATGTTTAATCGTGAATACCCATCGACACCCAACTGGTTTTTTTCCTGATGGAAGGATACATTTTTCCCAAGTCTCGTTTTTCATAAGTGCCTCCATTTCTGTTTCCATAGCATTTCTCCAATTTTTAGAGGCGAGAGCTTGTTCTACTGAAATTGGAAGCTGTTCATTAAATAGGGCAGCGGTGAAGGCTTTAGCTTCCTTAGATAAGTTCCTGACGGTCATGTTCGCCATGGGGTATCTTGATGATCTCGTCTCTCTTTCAGGAGAGTATCGTTTCGGAGGAATGCCTCTATTAGATCTTGGAGGTAACACATATCTTTCATCTTGATTTTCTTTAATTGATTCCTCTTGTTCTTCCTGTATATCTTCTTGTTCCTCTTGTATATCCTGGTATGCTTGCAACTTCATTGTTATCAGATATATCAATAGGGGATTCATTATTATCAGATATATTAGTTGGACTAGGAGGGTTTTGAGGATCTTGAGGTTCACTATTTTGACTATCCTCATGTGTATGTAAATGATTTACCTTGGTGGGACTAAGCGGATTTTGGGCAGTAGTAGTGATGGTAGGCGATTGAGAGGAAGTAAGTGAGTTATCTTGGGTATTCATGGTATTAACTTCCTTTGACATAGGAACCCATTTTAACCAATTCAGTGGGTCAACATACTTCTCCCCCTGACCACTGTGTTGGGAGGTATAGAAAAATTCGGTTTCAAGGAAGTCACAGTCAAGTGTAGTGTACATATGTCGTCGTTTTGGGCTATAGCACCGGTACCCCTTTTGGTCGATACCATAGCCTACGAAGACACATTTCTCTGCACATGGGCCGAGCTTCCCTCGGTCATGTTTAGGAATGTGAGGATAGACAGTACACCCAAAGACCCGTGGGGTTAAGTGAGAGGTGGAGGAATTTTGGTAAAACTGGATAAGGTTTGGATAGGTGTTTTTAAATCAAGAGCTTTAGTGGGTAAACGGTTGATTAAATAAGTGGCGGTAGCAGCAGCTTCAGGCCAAAAAGATGTAGGGACTCGAGATTCAATTAACAAGGCCCGAGTAATTTCTAAAAGAATACGATTTTTTCGTTCAACGGTGCTATTTTGTTCAGGAGTGTGAGGGCACGTTTTTTGGTGAATAATCCCTTTGTATTGACAGAATTGTTTCATTGAATCATTTATATATTCCCCTCCATTGTCAGATCGAAGGATTTGAATATTGGTTTTAAATTGAGTTTGAACCGTGTTATAAAATATAATAAATTTATCAAAAACCTCTGATTTATGTTTCAAGAAATAATCCAAGTCATACGACTACAATCATCAATAAACAAAACAAAGAAACGAAAGTTTTGTCCCCCAATAGTTTCTGCGGGACCCCAAACATCAGAATGTATAAGAGAGAAGGGTGAACTAACTTTTGTGTTATTTAGTTTGTAGGTTTGTCTATGACTCTTAGCTAAGATACAAGTTTCACAATTAAAAGTTTTATTTGAAGGAAATAATTTTGGAAATAAAAGGTGTAAATAACTGGTGGACGGATGTCCTAATCTCCTATGCCACAACCAAGCTTCTCTATCTGTAGTCCGTGAGCAAGCATCACATTACCCTGTTGAGTCACTTCATCCACATAGTATAATCCTTGGCGTTCAGTACCCCGCCCAATGATCGTGCCCGTCCTGATATCTTGAAGGATACAGAAGGTTGGATGCATCAGGACGGTGCAATTCAATTCTTTTGTCACGTGACTAATGGATAATAGTTTATGTGACAAGGACGGGACGTAAAGACAATTTGAGAGTTTTAAAGTAGGAGATATTTCAATAGTTCCGCCTCCCTTGACGGGCGCGGACCCCCCTATTAGCAGTTTTATATGGTTAATTCTGGGTTTTACCTTTTGAGACAATGTCTAATGGATCATTTGTCATGGTGTCAGTCGCACCACAATCGAATATTCCATGATTCACCCATGTTGGTAGCATTTTGGGCTACGTTAGCTTGAGCTTCTAATATTTGCAAGTTTTCCCTTTTAAAACTTGTTTTTTTATGTTTTTTTAGAACAAATCTTTAATTTGCAAGTTTTCTTAAAAAAAATCTTTTCCTTAAAATTTTTTTTACGAGATATGTGTTTCTTTAAAAAATGTTTTGTAGTTTTTTTTATAACCAAATTATTGGTTTTAGATAAGCCCTTTAAAATTGACAAGCTATTAGTTTTTTTGTCAGTGATTCACATGACAAACATTTTGTCTTTTGCAAAGAAGTCTTAAGTTCACATGTGAAACCCTTGGGAGTCAAAGAATTTATTTTCTTTACTATCCCCTCTAACAGTCATGTTTTTCTCATCTTCCTGGTTAACTAAAATATCTAGCAAATTGCAATTGAAAATACGAGGGTTAAGAATGGGGTTTGAGATGATTCTCTTAAACCCGGTACCTCCATCCATGGTGCGATTGTTGGCAGACACTATCCTCCGAGGCCACCCAGAGTTCTGATCGTTTGCGTTGTTTTTTTAAAGCTGCAATAATTTTGATCTTCCACATGCTCCTCGTTTGTGTACCTTGGTGTATGTCTGCAGTCGCTGAAACGGTTTGGATTGAGTTTCCTTGGTGAGGTTTTCATAA
>JAUTDX010004527.1:0-31440 GCA_030844895.1 Ambrosia x helenae
AAAACATGGCGACATAGATACCCAATTTTGATATATTAAAACTGTTAACATGTGTTAACATATCTTACCACCTTATTGGAAAAAAAGAAAAACCTTAGTAGAGATATTAACAATGTTAAAATGTGTTAACATGTTAACACATGTTAATAGTTTTAGTAAATCTGTCCCATAAAACTTTGTTTAACACTTGTTAATAAGTTGACGTATAAAAACTTTGTTAACACTTTGTTAATGACATGTTAACAGTTTTAGTAAATCTGTCCTATAAAAACTTTGTTAACACTTTGTTAACACTTGTTAATAAGTTGACGGCTAAAAACTTTGTTAACACTTTGTTATGGCATGTTAACAGTTTTAGTAAATCTGTCCTATAAAACTTTGTTAACACTTTGTTAACACTTGTTAATAAGTTGAGTATAAAAACTTTATAGATAGTTGGTGCTAAAAACAAGAAATCATAATTGAGATATTAAACATTAGTAGAGATATTAAAACCTGTTAACATGTGTTAACCTATGTTAACACATATATTATCTCTCTCTTCTCTCCTACTTTTTGTTTAAGAAAATATTATTATAATGAGTCATGTCACACTCTCTCTCCTACAACAGGTTTAAGAAATATTATTATAATAGGGCAAGTACAAATAATGTGTTAATGTTGCATACGAGGGTAACATGTGTTAGTTGGTCATAAAGGGCTAACATGTGTTATCTAATCTGAAAAGTTAAACCTGTTGCCCCCATATACCCATGAGAAGATCTAACATTTGTTAGTATCAGTGGTGTGGTAACATATGTTAAACCTGAATCATTTGTCAACCTTTTTGTCTTTCTTACCACTCCTGTTTCACTTCATAATTTACAAAAAAGAAATAAGTAAACATAACATACAACTATTAACACACATTAGGTTAACACATGCTATTTGGTAACACGTGTTATTACAAACTATTGAACAAGAGATAAACCTACCCCAAGACATTCAAATCATAAGTTTACTGGAGAAATAAAACACACAAAACTATTAACACACGTTATTACAAAGTATCATTACAAACTATTAACCACTTTAACAAAATAAATTTTAGTAACTCTATACATTGAGTACAAAAAAGAAAACGTTGTTAAAAGTTTTTCTACATATTTTTTCTCGCTTCCTTCGACTTTGTTTGTTAACATATATTAACCAGTGGGGGTCTTCGTTATCAACTGCAAAAAAATAGATGAGATATTAGCCGGTGTGACCAACTCATCATCTAACATACTAAACAAGAGTAACACATGTTAGTCGGGGCCCAAATGTGAACTTGTGTTAACAAACACAATTGTTACGATCAAAACCTATCGTGTAAACTTTCTTCATGACTCAAACACTTGACCAATGTCGCCCTTTTCTAATTGGACCACATAAATTACCAACATGGTTTAAGAGATAACAGCATACCAAATAACACATGTTAACCTATATTGCTCGCGAGTGACTCAGCTCGTTTGCTGTAACAACCCGGCACAGACCCCAATAATTTTTCGCGTTTTTATTACTATTTTGTAGGACATAGTTAACCAAATAAATATTAGACTTAATACTAAACGAGACGTTTATGTGCGAAACTAAAAACCGAACCATTATATATAACATATTGTTATAGAATACGCATTATGAACCGATCTAATACACGTAACGAACACGACCCGACCCGTAACCCTTGGTTACTCAACATGTGGGACACATGGCACCTTGGTTTGGTGCCATGTGCCCACCTAAGATCTTGACACACTCACCCCATATTTGACTCACCACACACCCACCCTAATTATAAAATCTCTACACTTTTATTTCCCTGCAAACACAGAATCACTCACCTTCTCATCTCATATACACACTTACTGGTAAACTAGAGAGTGAGATACCTAGAGAGAGAGTAACGAGAGAGAAAGGGAGAAGCAGTAGAGAAATAGAGAAGGAAGAGAAGGAAGAGAAAGAAAGGAGAGATCGGTGGATCTCCTCCGCCTACGATGTGGCTCCGGCGGCACCACCTCTCAACAACACAACCACAATACACCATACCATAATTAGAACTGTAAGAGAGAGAGAGAGAAAGAGAGAGTAATCGGGAGAGGAAGAGTCGTGGTGGTCCAGCGGCGGTGTTCGGCGGAAACGAACCCAAACCCCCACCCTTTTCCCTGATTGTGAACACTCCCACATACCTAGCTGTTTTAGAGAGAGAGAAGCGACGAAGATGAGAGAGAGTGAACAGAGGAGAGACGAAGGGTGGGAGGGGCTGGAGTGACTGATAGAAGGCACGAGGAGGACTCATGGGGCTTCACTTCAGGTCTGCACCAACCAAGGGAAGGGTAAAGGTAGTGGTTGTCAGTGATGGTTGGTTAATGGTCAACGATGGTCAGTAGGTGGAAGGATGGTGTTGTTGGTTGGTTGGTTGGGGTGGTAACCAGATTGGGGTGGTGACGGTGGTGGTTATACTTGTTGAGGGTTTATTGTTAAGATTGGGTGTGGTGATGAAGGTGATTTGAAGTGGTTAGGTTCAAATGAAAATTCATAGAGAGAGAGAGAGAGAGAGAAGATATAAGTCTCTATTAAAAAAGACTATCCTGACAAGAAAAGAGATGTGATGTTTTGGGGGAATGACTATCCTACCCTTATGCTATTATTATATTGGTTTTTGGATTGTGGTGATGTGGCTTCATTTGTAGCCACATATTGGGTTTCTAAGGTTTACCATATAACTTGGTTTTCTATATATACTTATACTACATATATATATATATATATATATATATATATATATATATATATATATATATATATAGGGGGCGGTTATTCTACAAAGTAAAAGAAACGTGCGAAGGATGCGAAGGATCTTTGTACTTGATAATTACGTAATGATAATTACGTAATGTTTTTTATGTTCATGAAATCATTACGTAATTATCATTACGTAATTATCATGCACCTTGTACATGATAATTACGTAATGATAATTACGTAATGTTTTTGTATGATCATGAAGGCATTACGTAATTATCAAGTACAAAGTGATCCTTCGCATCCATAGCACGTTTGTATTACTTTGTATTTGAACCTGTCCCTATATATATATATATATAGGGGAGGGTTATCTTGTGAACGCTAAATATCGCGAGAACCGTGAGAACCAAATTAGAAAACCAATCAAAACCCTTTTTTTCAATACAAGCCTAATTATAATCAAAATACAACATTAAAAAAACGAATTTTCTTTCCAAATAATTCATCTTTTCTTGCAAAAACATTTTCAACTTAACTTTTTACACATGTGTAAATGAAACAGTTTACACATGTGTAAAAACAATTTATTTCCGTATACGTTTAAATTTTTACGCGTAAATTGTGTTTTTGGGATTGTATTTTAGTAATAAAAAATAAGTGTAAAAGAAATTTTTAATTTGAATGGTTTTAGATGGCGTTCTCGCGGTTCGCACGAAATATAGGTGTTCTCAAATTAACTTTCCCCTATATATATATAGGATTTGGATCATTTGAGAACCATAATTTAGGGAGAGAACCAAAGAACCATGTGAACAGGTGGTATTTTTGTAAATATAAGGTGTCTACAAAAAACCCCTCCATCAAAAAATAAAAAAAATAAAAAAAAATTTATATAACCTAAATAAATAAAAAAATAAAAAAAGTAAAAACACCCAAATGATTATTTTGCATTATTAATTCGAAAAAAATTTTAAAAAAAAAAAAAAAATGGCTTGTGACATCATATGACGTCATCCTGATGCACATGTGCATTTCGGTGTTATATATACAGAAATACACCGTATGCACATGTGCATTTCACTCTTAAATCGCACTTTGAATGAATTGTCAATTACCATAACTAAATGATTATTAAATGGACGCGATATTATATATAAGGGGTCAAAAATTTTATTCAATGATCCATAAACGGACGCAAAGTGAGATATAAAATACACTCGAACTCGTCAATTGTTTAGTCATGCATATTAAAACATAAATTTAAAATAAAACACATGTAAGACAACAAACATGAATAAACTTAGAACAGCTCTATATAAGAACTGTAAAATAAGAAACTTGTACTGCATGCATATGTGCATTTTACTAATATAGTTAGATTTTCTTAGTGATTTAACTTTCGGGCATACATATATGCATGCATCAACCTTCAAATAACAAAGTTTTTATATCAATTTGTTTTTATCATACAACTACATGTAGTTTCTACCAAACATATTAACTCAATAAAACAAACGATAACAAAAAAAAATATCCATATTACAAACCACTATGTTAACCACCTACATACAAATTTCTAATTATCTCACAACTTCACGTTTACCAACATAATAAAATGTTAAACCAAACGTACATTACACAAAATGTTATAACAAACTTCTTTGTTTATTTGACAATTTCCTTATCCCCAACCAAAGTTGATGTGGTGTAACACTTGTTTGTTTCGAACGCCAGTTTGCTTTTTTCATAACCTTCTTTTGAGTTGATTATCATTACCACCGTTTTAACACCCTTTCATGTTTTTCTTATTGTAATTGCATCTGCACACACATTTGTCATAAAACACATTATATCATGTTCCATCCATAATTATGCACATGTGCATAACCATCTATATATATTAAATATTGCGCAAAACAACATACCATCATTATTCGCCACTTCAATATGTTTCTGTTTGTTTGATCTCGTTTGCACCTTTCTTTTTAATTCTTTATCTGCATATAGGATATTTTGTGTGCAAACATTCAACATTTAATATTCACAATAAAAAAATGCACATATGCACACGTGCATTCTATATAAATGTTACTTTCTTTGATTTTTTCTCCATCCTTAGTTACAATTAATAAAAACGTATAAGAAAACCGATATTTCAACATGAATGCACATTGCAACAACATTATTTTGTTAAATACAACAAAACAAATGCACACGTACATTATTGTTAATGGCCTAATTATAACAGTATGTGCTTTAACATTACTTTTAACATTAGAAACTACGTTTTCACATGTGCATTAACAATCTTAATGCACATGTGCATATCAGAAAATTCAGATATATGTTCATCCGAACGATTGATAATTAATTGATTTTAACGACAAACGGTTGTACATTCAACAATCCTATTTTTTCATGTATAATATTTATAATCAGATTTACTGAAAATGATGACTAACATAGCTAATATTTCAGTTCCTGGATGTACAAAGTCAATATGATTATATGCTAAAACTTATAGAATCAATATTGTATCATCAGTTCAGAGATTAAGAAATAAAAAATAAACTAGTTTAGATACCTTCAAATACAGAATTTGAAATTAGTTTGATAAACAAAGTCAATATGATTATACGCAAAACATATATAATCAATAATTTATCATAAAGTCAGAGATTAAACAATAAAAGAGCAAACTAATTTCAATAATTTCAAACAACAGATTCTGAAACTAGTTTGATGTACAAAGTCGATATTATTATATGTAAAACATATACAATCAACAGTATAATCATCAATTCAAGATAAATAAAAGAGCTAACTAACTTCTATAATTTCAAACAACGGATCTCGAAAGCAATCAACAGATCACAACAAACTTTTAGACACCTTTATATTAGGCTACGTGTACTGGTTTCCAAAACGATATGAAGCACTTACGCTAAACGAAGCATGATAGGAGCACATTGTTTGTTAGAGATTAGATCACGAAGATCACGACGAGTCCTTTCGATCTCCTTTAGATACTCACAGTCTACAACAGGTGCTGCTGCCTCCATTTATGCTTATTAAATCGATTGATTTCAACCTGCAAAAGAGCCATGTGCGAGGAACCATGATCCATTACTTTGACTAATCGATATTTAAGAGTTGAAAGAAACACAATTGATAGCGAAGAGAGAAGGATGTAGAGGATAAGGTTGAAGATGGGTTTTTTTTTTTACAGAGAAGAGAGAGGGAGGTAGATGATAAGGTTGTTTTATTCTGGGTTGAGAGTTATTTACAAAATTGCCCTATGTTCACATTGGTTCTCATGGTTCTCACAATAAAGTTGGTTCTCGTATGATCCCTACCCTATATATATATATATATATACATCCTACTTTTGGGTTTGGCCAAATCAAATATGATTTTAGGTTCTTTTGAAAATGAAAAATGACTCATGGTGATATAAGATCGATTGCTACTTAAGTGGGGTGAAGAAACCCTTGTTAGGTCCAGAAGATAAAGATTAAAAGACAAATTCCATCCTTATGGTAATGGGTTATAAAAAGTTTAAAGCAAAGAAGATAATAATCTTTTTATGATGATTCTAAAGTAGATATCTTTTAAGGTTTAAAGAAGAGATGCTTATCTTTGAATTTCATAATACTAATGTTTCTTGCTTTTGCTTTTTTAGGTTAAGTTTTTCTTTCTTTTTGTTATTTAATTTGTATAAATCGTGTATTTAGATTAAATTAAATCCCACCTTTAATGCTTCTTTTTTTAGAACGGCAAGTGGTGCAACCGGTGGAGCTCCAGCTAACACCCTAAGCCAGTCTGTACTGATTACCCATTTCACCTGGATTGGGAGATGGGGATCTCACCAGGTAGAACTCCCACATGTGGTAATTATGGCTCCGACAAGAATCGAACCCTCATCTTTCACATGACCTCCACTCTAGCTCTCCAAATTTTCACCAATTAAGCTAAGCATCATCGGCCTTTAGCCAATTTAATGCTTTTTTCTTAATACTGGAATGTTGGGTCTTACTAAAACCAAAGGTCGAAAGTTATTCTTTTTGGGAAACACATCACACACCATAAAAAGTTGTGCTCTTTCTTTCTGTTGATATTTCTTAGAGAAGATTTTCCTTTTTATTGTGAATTGGTAAAAGAAATCGTATTTTTTCTTGCACTAACCTTATACAATATACCTTTAATCATAACCCAAGATAAGAGAAAAGACAAGTTAGTGGCATTCAGATTCATATAGACTAGGGTGTTACTATTTAACAAGCTACAAGTATTAATTAATATCGATTTTAATTAACACCGAACAAACAAACACAACCTGATTTATAGTAAAAACCGGGCATAACATCTAATTTATGTATGTATATGATCTATGTTGTTGAGCGTTAGAAATGATTTAATTAAACACCTTTAAAGAACCATTTGGGTATAATATATCGAACATGACTCAACGGTTGATAATTCTGGTTGATCGCCTAATGACCTCCTTTCATCATGTTCATCGTTTCAATCCTTCCTTCTTATGTTCCAACATTCTATTCATGGTATTGAACTATCAATGGAAACCTGAAGACACTAAAGAGAAATCGATTCAAACTCGAGAGGTCCAAATTGTGATGATAAATAGAAATAAAAATTCACATGTCCTTTCGATTGCAAGTTACTATCAATTAATTATGATGTCAATCTCTAACGTGTCATAATTATTCATATTCCTATAAACCTTCCTGAAATTCGACAAATATGTCTTGATGTTTAGGTTGTACGGAGATATCAACACGAGTTGCCCGCCTACCCGTTATCTTAATGTAATTTTCTTTGTCCTGGAAATTATATTAAATATTAACTTTAAAAAAAAAAAAAAAAAAAAAAAAAAAAAAAAAAAAAAAAAAAAAAAAAACACGAGTTTACTTCAAATAAAAAGAATGAAAAGTGAATACAATACATGATTTATATTTACATTTCTAGTAGGTGAAAATTATATATATATATTGGACAGATTGGAATTGTAATTGGAGTTCATCTATACCCATCTCATGTACATTCCTCTTACCCGCTTGGTATATAGAACGCTAACATAGTTTCTTTTTCATAAAAAAATGGTCTCATGTTACATTTTTTATAAACGACGAAATTAAGTAGTAGATTTTACTCAAATCAAGAAATAAAATTTTGAAGTATTGTAAACGTTATTATAATTAAACTAAAGACATCTTTTGTGCATGCTTCATTGTTAATATTTTTTTTACTTTTAATTACTTTTTAAAGTGATACTTTAAAACTCCTTGTGGGAAATTATAAGCAAATAATTTGTATGGAGCCCCACCGACTTAGTCTTCTATGCACATATTGATTGCCATATGTTCCTCTTTGTGCACAAGTTTCATTAAAGTTTAAAGTCTTTTTTGAAAATGCGAATTGTTCTTCCTAATATGAACTCCATTAAGGATCATTATCATGTTTAAATAGAATATATATATATTATATATAGTATCCGATACTTGATCAACTTACATACATGTTTCCACTGTTTATGCACAAATACAGATTAATTAAGAGTTTGAATTTTGTATTTAAAAGTATATGGATACATGATCAGTCACGTAAGGATGGGCAAGAAGGCGTGTTTAAACGTACCCATCCTTTGATTTATACTTGTAGTTGTAGTATTGTCCTTTTCAAATTGTTAAATTATTAATCTTGTTTCTTTTCAATTCACACTAAAACACAAAAAAGACTTTCTTGATTTGATGCTTTCAGGGTGGGTACGTAAGATGAAAAATTCTAGGGTTGTAAGATGAAAATTCTAGGGTACGTTTAGCTTATCCCTAATCCCTTCTATATATCGAGTGTCGCATGTAACAACAACCATACCCTTTAGATCTCACAAATGACAAAGCTATTCGTAAATGATTCTTCCTTTCAAACTCTACTCAAGTCAAGATATTAGACGGGTAAGATTCAAGTTGCATCAACTAGTGAACACTAAAAAAGCTCAATTGTTTGGATATGGATTATTGAATTCATAAAAGAAAAAAAAAGGACTTTGTAAATATGTTCAAGAACTTTGCTGAATTACAACTAGAACCCATCTTAAGTGAACTGATGAAGACATTTAAATTTTTAAACAACTGAATAGGATATTAAGTTCAAGATTCAAGATTTATAGTGACAAATCTTGAATGTTGAAATTGATACATTTGTCTACAGATTCAAGTAGCCCTATATCATCCATGCACATATGCTGCTCCTCTTCATGATATTCATCAAATGAGATATTCAAATCCAAAGATGCACAAGGGCTTCCTTCTTCTTGAACTTTCTGTTTCACAGGTGGAGAACATGTTCTTGATCTTGAGCTAAAGCTTTCACAACTCAACACGATTATGGCATCGCGAAAACCAACTTCTTCGCCATTCGAGAGTGTTAGCTTCCCTCTTTCGATAGCCCGTTTGATACCCATTCGAGAGCAATAATCTGCTTGCTCTACATCCTCAACCAAGAAAACTCTATGAGGATTCACACACACTGCTTCAGCAAATCTTTCAAGATAACTACAACTTTGTTCATCTCTAGACCTCTTGTTTCTTGGTTCATCGGTCGAATCCACTCTTGGAGACGTTGAGAAATTGCTTAGAGCAATTGTAGTGTAACTCGAACATGAACCAAATACAATCTTAGCTAACTCTTTAGCAATCTTCTCTTTTAATTGTGAGTCAATTCCTTGGAAGAAAAACCAAGTTTCTTCTTTAGGTTGATCATTATTGGTTTGCTGATCTTTTCTTCTGAACATTCCGGATCTACATTTTAGTATCGTACCCGCGATATCCGGAACTATATCCTTCTGCCATGGAACCTTTTGTTCCAATGCATTGCATAGAATTTTCAAATTCTCACCATTGAACTCCTTGAACTTTTGAACATATTCTACTTCCATTAGATCACTTGAAGAAGCTGAATTTGGAGTGGAGTTAGGGTTTGATGAAAACCTTTGTCTAGGCTCTTCCTCATCTGAAATATTATATGGTTCAAAGTTTTTATCTAAGGCTGTAAAATCCAAAAGTTTAGAGGTTCTATTGGAATTAGGGTTTTCTTGATTGTAGGAAAAGCAAGAAGCTTGTGAAGAAGGTGAAACAGAAGAGAAGCTTAAGCTTCTTTTAAACAAGGGTTTGGTTCTATGAACTGAAGTGCATATTGAGTTCCATTTCTTGCACAACTCTTTTACCGAAACACATTCCTGAATTTAGTAAACAAGAATAACATTAGTCTCCGTATAATTACGTACTATTACTATTACTAATACTGTTACTATCGCTAAAGAATATCATATTATGTTGAATAAAATACTCGCCTGATCTTGATTATTAACTACAATTTTCTCATCAGCCAACCACGAAGGGAGGCTTGAGGATCTTGAACTTTTATAAGCTTCACTTTTGAAATTCGCCGAGCAATCGAAGCAACATGTAAGTTGTGTCTCCTCTCCACTTGATAGCGTCATTCGGATATCCCCATTGTCACCATTCTTGCTTCCACACCCGTCTTCGTTATCACTGTAGTTATAAATAGTATCATATGAGGAAAATTAAATCTTTGGACATAGATTCCATTTACTTAATTTTAGTGACCAAAAAAAAAAGTTTTATTTTGTACAGAAAAAAAAAGTAATAATTTTATCTTGATCAATGTCACTTTATAAATGCTATGATCAAAAAAGAAAAATAGGAAGAATAAAATAAAGTTTTATACTAAAATAAACTTCTTAGGAATACTTAATTCAAATCTGAGAAAAAGAAGAATCATAATAATGGATTTAAATTTTCAAAAAAAATTACACATCAAGTTTATGAACTATGATCGTTAAATGCTCTAATATAATAAAAACTGGCATATGTAAACCGATTATACCTTTGTGGAACAAGACTCAAGCTTAAGCTCCCGGCAGGTATAGTAAGAGGATGAAGCTTCCAAATGATGTCTAGTGAAGGGTTATCATTTCTACACTTCATGTACGTTTGAAAAGATGATATTGCCATTATCCAAAGCTTCGCGCTAATCTCTTCGTTTATACTCGCTACTAATTGTCCCAACTCGATAATCAAGTGTTCAATCGGACAATAATATCGCCTTCCATGACTCATTGAACTAATCCTATACTCAACAATCCACTTAAGATCCCCTACATAAAGCACAACCCCAATTTGAGCATACCCTTTTACTAAACTCCTTAATTCCACAAGTTTTTGCTCTACATCTCCTCTAGAGAGCTGCCCAAAAGAGAATAGAGGAAGTCTTACAAACTTAACACCTTTTAAAGCTTCAGGAACTTCACCTTTGTCAACCTTCTCCATCACTTTCCCTACTACACCTTCAATTGTAGCAACACACTCACCAACAACCACAAAACTTTGTGGTCTCTTCTTGTTTACAAGATTTTCGATTACGCACATCACATCCTCATTCCTTACCGAGTTTGTAACTCGATTATCATTGGTACTATTATGCTTTGTAAACTCTTTGGAAGCAAGAGGAGGAGGTGTGTGAGTGGCTAACTCTGATGAAACAACTTGTTCCACATTGGTTTTCACTTGTGTACTCGAAAAACCGGCTTCTCTCATCACTCTACTAACACTAGGATCATCTAAAATTGATATAATAAGCTGTTCAAGCTCAATCTTCACAGCAAGCAACGGTTGTTGCTGGTTTTCAATCGATCCACGCCGTTGATGAGCTTGTGCGCGCTTAAACGCCGCAACTAGTGCGTTAGATATCGATGGATGCTGTGAAGAATGATTAGGATTTAGCATAGGACTAGAAGAAGAGGTTGGTAGACGGTTTAAGGCAACATTAAAGCAAAGCTCAAGAGCTTTACATTGAAGAGGGTGTGAGTGTGATTGAGATTGAAGACAAGCCACTCTAAGGAGGCCAGTGGTGGATGAAAGCATACTGTTTGCAACATGAAGAGGGGTCACTTGAGCATGACCGCGGCGGCGCGCAAGCGTTACAGCCTGTTTTATGATTGTGGCTGCATCTGGACTCAAAGCTTGTTGGATGGTGAAACCACCAGCCCTCATGGTTGTGTAGTTTGTTGAAGGAGTAAAGTTATATATTGATGGTTTGATGGATGGTTATAACTTATAACATGAAGAGTACTTGAGTGTTTAACTATTTAAGATCAAGATGATCAAAAATCTTAGAGGTTTGAATAGTGAAGGAGAGAGATCAGATATGTGTGTGCTTTGCTTGATGGTGAGGTAAGATTTAGAGGGCCAAAGTGGATTTTGTAGTGGAAAGTGGAATGCATGTGCTGACAAGCAGGAAGAATTCACCAGTCCCAAAGGCAACTCAGCTTTGAAAGGAATCAGGAACTATATTTGTACCATTTTCTTGCAGTTGGGTACTAGCTCCTTTAAGTCTTGATAATCTACTCTATCATAATAAAGGAAACAATATTAATCCAAGAATATTATTGGATTTGAATCAAACAAGTTTTTCTTTTTTCTTTTTTTTTTTTTTTTGATAGCAAACTAACCTATTGCTGACGGTTTGTATGCAACCTATATATCTACATCTTTCAAGATTTGAACCATCATCTCTACAGATTTAAATACTTCTGTTTTAAAAAAGAAAATATCCTAGTGTAACAAGTCAAACAAATGAGTGTAACAAGTAAAAAAAAAAAGAGTTGAGATACACACTATGAGAGGAAAAACATGTCATTTAAATTTCAATTTTGATTTCAATATTGTCATGAGATAGATATTCTATTTTTACAACTCAAGATGTTTTACATAAATATCTAATAAATTAGGATTGTAAAATAAGACACATATTAATTAGTAACATATGTTGATTAAAATAACATAGTTAATGCTTCATAATCATATCAGAATATTTCTTTTTCTTCATAATCATACCCTGTTTATTTTGATTATTGATAGTGGGTTGCTATCTGGGGTTTATTTATATATTCACCCCGCCGTTTAATCAGATTTTTTTTTTCGTATTTGATATTTGAGGAACAAACAAACCCTGGCTATAATATGTTTATACTTTATGGTTTCATATTTACTTGTTTACTATATAAATATATGTCAGCAAATAAAAAATTATATTTTACATGCTTGATACTATAGATATAAATGATAACGTACAGTAGGAAGATTAATAATGTGATTATTGAGGTCACTAGCATTGAATGTAGGACTTCCATTATAAACAATAGAAAAAACTAACTTGTACACAATGGGAGTTCTGTTTCAACCATAGCAAAATAGGCGGAAACAGTTGTTTCTAAAAACTCTACACCTTCAAGACCACTGCCTTAATCACGTCTTGTAATAGTTGCTTTTGCCTCTGCTTCTCATCCAAATGTACATTATCTCTTTAATATACATTCATTCTTATTCATATGATTAAAATTATTGCTTTATCATATTTTAGCACATTATGCTACAACGTAACACACATTTTATCACTTCATATTAGATTTGTCTATTCCGGATCTATACCGGGATATAACCTAGTATGTGGATATTCCAAATTGCCAATGGATTTGTAGATTTTAACCGCATTAATTTATCTCTAGTTTTAGTGCAAAATAGCGATGCATTAGTGATGGAACAGAAAATTGGTATTAATCCCGTTGAAAATAACAAATAATTGCAAATGGAGTTAGGATGGGTTAGTGTTTTTTTTTTTTTTTTTTTTTTTTTTTTTTGCCACGCGATCATATTCCACTATCAAGTCACCAATTCAGGAGGAAACTCATAATTATGAGGAAACCCTCTTTGTGAGATTCGAACCAAAGACCTTATGACCCCTAAGTCTTATCTCACCACCAAGATGCCACTAGGCTATAATGCCTTGGGCGGAAGGGTTAGTGTTTGTAGATCATATTTAGAAAATCAGATCCCATTACAAACAAAAATAACCCGGAAACGTTTATTAATAAAATTTGACACAAAATGAAACCCCAAGTAATACCTTATACCCTTATACTTGAAGAAATCTTGCTTGTAATACACTTAAGTACTTGAACTAGGAACTATTCCGTCAATCTATCCATCATATCCATTAAACTACTAATAACATCCACAATGGTAAACCCGTCTTAAATTTTATATATACCTCTCACATCATTTCAAATCTCTACCTAACACTCCATTTTAAAACAAAGCAAATAGTAAAATATTTTATGTTTGGGTGCCCTCCTCACCATTTCATTTCGAACCCGACCGGTATTCCAGACCAACCTTTTAACCATTCCTTTAAACACAACATTCATTTAAAAATGGATCTCGTCAACATAAAGGCTTTGTAGGATCGACTAACGGGTCATCCGACAATCACGAGTTTGATACTCAGAGTGCGAAAACCTCTGAATATGTTTAGATAATAGAAACAAACATGAAACAATGATAAATGAGTAATCAACAAACACAAATGGGTCAAAGGTTGTATGATTAATCACAAAAACAGAGCTCAAGTGTTTACAATGATTATCTCAGACCTTCAGACCTAGGGGAGGGTGTTTGGAGAGTGTGTGAGGTGAGAACTGATGATTAGGTAATGATTGGATGTATTTATACCTCTTGTACTCGTACATACCCAAACTAGCGATTACAATCCTATCCCACATATACAACTAGCGAGTAGGGCCCTACTCGCATGTTATACATGCGAGTACATATCCTAATCGCCCATAACACATTCCTACTCGCCTGTGACTTCCAATCATCCCCAAAACGCTTATAAACACTCCCAAACACCTTGAAAACCATCCGAACATCTAATATACTAGCCTAAGGACATCATGCACTAACAGGCTTAGAGGCTGAACATCTCATTTGCTTATTTTGTATCACATCATTAGATTCTTGGGGTATTGGATTTAAATAATCCCAAGTTTGGGGCATTGGCCGATAATAATCCCAAGTTTCACGTTGGACCACAATAATCCCAGCTGAACCACTGAGTGTCAAAAATGGACCTCCATTAAGTTTTCACTAACCCAATTAGTGTGAGCTGACTTGGCATGCTGACGTGGACCAACGATACGTTAGCATGCCAAGTCAGCTCACACTAATTGGGTTAGTGAAAACTTAACGGAGGTCCATTTTTGACCCGCAGTGGTTCAACTGGGATTATTGTGGTCCAACGTGAAACTTGGGATTATTATCGGCCAATGCCCAAAACTTGGGATTATTATCGGCCAATGCCCAAAACTTGGGATTATTTAAATCCAATTAATACCCCTAGATTCTTTTAAAAACCTTAACTCGAAAACCTTGTGTAACTTTCAACCCGTCTCACCATCAATATTGCCCGCTTTGCTCCCGATGGGTTGTCCATTCGAGAACTCACGGAGTTGTTTTTTGTTGCCCTAGTGGAGACTTCCCAAGAGATTACCCATCTTGATACTACTCTTACCTGAGTACGCTTAACTATACAATTTTCATGCGCTCCACAACCAACTAAGCCCAAAACACATTGCTAATTTAAGAGGCATTGGATTACTACCAAGGATGTCTTCTGGCCACAACCGATGTGGGATTTGCCTAGAGTGTTACAATGTTCCATGTTAATCTTCTCGGTAGTCAGTACTGTTACAATCCCCCCCCCCCCCCCCACGCCTTTGGGAATCATCGTCATCGATTAGGTTTGCCAAACCATCCTAAATGACACAAAAGTGGCTCTGATACCATTTGTAACATCTGGCCCCTCTCACCACCAATATTGTCCGCTTTGCCCCCGATAGGTTGCCCATCTAGGAACTCACAGATTTGTTTTTAGTTGCTCTGGTGGAAACTTCCCAGGAAATCACCGATCCTAATACTACTCCCACTTGAGCACGCTTAACTGTGGAGTTTTCATGTGCTCCACAGCTAAACAAGCACAAAAGGCGTTGGTGATTTAAAACGCATTGGATTACTTATGCACCAATGATCTCTCCTAGCAATAACCAATGTGAGATTCGCCTAGGATGTTACAATGGTCCATGTTAATCTTGTCGGTACTGTTATACCTTGCATAATCATTTGAACCATCAACATGAAATGTAAACATTGTATAGGCATACTTCATCAAATCATTAAGTTATGGTTATAATTATAACATTTTTATAAACCTCAATAGCCCAAAACTATAAGAAGTAGGCATCTAGAAATCACCTAGGAGTTATTCCAACTATTAGCAATGTATAATTCGTCCCTTGAATGTTCAATCAAACTTCTCAAAGAACCATATTGAAAACATCTCAACGTTTCGCACTAAAGACTCAACAAAGTGTAAGAATTTTTTTCACTAGATATGTTAGCGAAATGTAACCTTTTGCTCCAGAACCTACATTTCACTAGAACTAACATATTGCTGCAAACTTACATTTCGCTGAGGGAGTTCAATGAAATGTACATGAAAACCCTAGCGTGCAATAATGGCGGTTATGATTAGATCTTTCCTTGTTCAACAACAAGATCCTAACTTTTACATCATAAATGCATTAGAGTAATGTATAACATCATTTCAAGCTTCATACATCAAATATATTCACACTTCAATACTTCTGTGTTACTAAAGCTAATATCAATGTGACGATTACCACCTATTTTACGAAAACCCTAACCCAAGCTCAAATGCTTCAAAACCGGTGAGAAAACGCAATGAAACTGGTTCTTGATCCAAAACTAGAGAAACTCCTTTGTGACCTTGAATTCCCAATGTAAAACACAAAATCTGTGAGATTTATAGCTTGATCCAAGGTTTCTCTCTCTAACAAGTCATTCCGTTATTATGATATCTAATACAAATTACCACTTTGTTCTTCATGTCCCTTGACTTGTTATTTACTATTGCCGGATTTTAGCTCCAAGGTCTATATTACCCGTTTCAGTCCATTTTTACTTTTTTTTTCTTATGCAAAAATTATGGTGTTACAAGTCTACCTCCGTTACCATAGATTTTGTCCTCGAAACATGTAGCGTATCAAATAGTTACGGGTTAAACTCTTTAAACATACTTCAGTATATCATTAAGCTAGACACTTCCTCATAGGAAAACCATGGAAAGTTGGGTGGATCTCAATCATCTCATTGAGCTATCCAAATCTAAATAAACAACTACCTCAACTCGTGCTACAATCCTTAATAGTATGATATACTTTGGGATCAGTTTCACTCTGTTTCGAAACCTAATGATTCTTCACATAGCCTTATGTACAACCTTAAACATAACATGTTGACTTCATTATTCCGCATAAGACTTATGTTTATCCTTTTCCACTTCATATATGCTTTAACCTTAATAAGCTCTTTCGTTGTAGCGATTTCAACCACCAAACATCTTAATTACCTTTGTCCAGTATCTGCCGAACATATGGGTCCGTACACCTTCCGTTTGACATTTCATAAGGCAACATATCGATATTTGTGAGGTAACTGTTGTTTTAGGAGAATTTAGCTAGTAGTGACTTATCTCACATTCCTCCATAGTCCAGTATACATGTGTGTAGCATATTCTCTACTGAATGTATTTTGCATTTTGACTGTCCGTCCAAGCACTTCATGTTCGAACTATGGGGATTCTTATATTCAAGTGTGTATTTGTATGTGTATGTATATGTAACATCCTAATTTCGTATATACTGTATTTGGATTACCGTGGCTTGACGTGGCATAATTTAGTTAATTAAGTCAAGTTAAGGGTCTAATTATGTGCAAATGTAAACTTAAAATTTAGGGGTTGAATTGTAAAAACTAATAAACTTAATATATCAAAACAAAACAATATTCTTGGATAAAAAACGCAAACCCCAAATTCGTTCTTCATATCCATTAAAAACCCTAGAACCCTAATTTCACCATGTAAACCTAACACTAGTGATTCAAGTGTGGTGAAACTGAAATTGTTGCTCAAATCCATCTTCCTAATCTTATTAAGCCTAAGGTATTTCTTTAAATTCCATTTTTGTTGTGTAGTCTTGGGTTTTATGAAAAGTTAGATACATGTGCAAACTGAGAAATTTTGAGGATTCGGGCTATTCCCAAGTGTAGGAAGTGTCCTAATCATGTGAATATACTAGAGTTATTACTAATTGTGTAATAGAAACTCATTACATGAATATTGGAATGGGTTGCCTAATACTAGTCATGGGGTAGTCATCTTGGGGTTGAATAATTGAACCCAAGGTAATAAACACTGATTTTGATTGTTTAATTGATTTAATGTCGCCCTAGATGAAATCTTGTAAAAAAGGAAATTAAGGTGGATAATGGGTTGGGGGAAATGCCAACAAATATGAGTTATGACCACCAAGTGTTCGATAAAATTATTGGTAAGTCAAAACACTGGCTAATTGGGTGAAACTTGATGGAATCACGGTTCCATAAGTGAAATTCAAGGAGGGATTTGGATGATAACCGGTTCTTGAAATCGTTTATCCTAAGCTTTGGGAATATTATTGTACTAAACTATAAGTAGAATGTTATTTAGGCAACGATCAAGAGGGATCATCAAATCAAGGCGCGTGGAAAGTGAACCGCATATAAAGGTAAGTTCTTCGGTGACTTAATAGTCTAGTATTCTTGTATGTGCCCTGTAGTCGCATTAGTTAATAAATTGTTGGACTTTGGAATGGAAATGAGTTAGGATTAGGCGAATGGACATGACTTCGCTAATCCGGCCATAAAGTTCGTCCTGTGGTTTGGAACCTTAATTGGAGGTTTCGAAATCACTACGATGATAGCACGAGTCACGTGGAAGGTCCTACTCGCCATTATTGCTACCTAAACCATCCCAACGTTAGTTATGTACTGCAAATGGGTCAAGAATATGTGCAGGATTATTGTGTTTAAACCCTTTGTAAACCGGATCATGCACTCTTGATAGGTTAAGGGTAGGTAAAAGCAACTGAAAGGAGGTCAAAGTCGGTCCCCAAAATGACTGAAAGTTAAGTGCAATCGTGGGAACTTGTTTTAGGACCCTTGGAGACCCGAAAGAATGCTTTTCGTTGAGCTTTGATGGTCGAATAAGCAGCACCATTTGCATCCGATCAAAACCGTAAGCTACGGTTTGAAATCGTAGCTTATAGTTGGGGATGTTTGTTTTCGACAACAGAGCACAGCTGTAACCTATGGTGGCCAGCTGTAGGCTACGACCAAGCAAATCAAGACCAGACCCGTCAAACCGTAGCCTACGGTGGGTGGACCGTAGGCTACGACGAGAAATTTAATTTTTTTTTTTGTTTTGAAGCCACGTGATATGCGAGGCAATCTCCAGTTCCACTCGGGAGAACTATTATGGACGTTGCTTGCTTTTTACATACCGAATTTGATTCCTTGAATTCCTAATTAACTTATGTCTAATTCTAGGTGTTTGTAAAGGTGTACAAGGACGCGAAGATCAAGACCAGTGAAGGACCAAAAGCTCAAGCTAAATTTTTGAGGCGCTTCTGCTTATTCTAGTCATTTAGATATCAACTTAAAAACACGAAGTTTGTTTTGATTGGGTGTAAATCCTTTAACTTAGTTCTGTTTTGTGTAGTTATCCAAATCTTGTGGTTAACAACAGTTAAACACGTGATCATGAAGAATTATGAAATATCTTTTCTTAAAATTGTTAGTAAATTCATAAATAGATTTCATAGGCCTTACAGTATACATATACATTGTTAGTACATTGCAGTGTATATTCCCAAGTTGAAGATTGCAAGATACGAAGACTTGAAAACCAAAGATCATTAGTAGGACCTTAGATGGAATATGTGAACGGCTACTCCGAACATCCCCAGCTAAATGATTGTTTAAGTCAGCATATCAACAGCTATATGTCCAAGGGAAGACTTTTATTATATTTCGCGTATGTCCTCAACTAGTGATATGTCCATTTAAGTCATAGACTAGGTAGGTATGATGTTTATAGTGATTGTAATAGGTTTTGGTAGCATTCGATGATGTATTTGAATTTAACATTTTGACATTTGTGTGTGTCACACATATAAAGGTTCATACGCCTGAACACATAAGGCGTAAGAGGCCCATACGCTTGGAAGGCTCTTGGCGTATGGTGGCAGTCTATAAATAGGTGCCTTAGCCTCTACCATTTGTAACTTTTGCACCTTAAGCAAAATACGTCGAAGTGCTGTTGAATTTTCGTGTGATCGTGTTTTATTATTGTTTATCATTTCCTACCATTCATGCAACTAACAACTAGATTCATTGAGTTACGCCTTCAGATTTAGTATACTGTATACGCGCGTAAATCAATTCTTGTTAGAGAGAAAGCGATCCTACATACATATACATATCAACGTTAGACTTGTTTGTAACACCTATATAGCAACTCCTTATGAAAGTATTTTTATTGTACTGTTATTTATGTCAATGAGGTCTCTCAAAGTTTGAAGCCATTGTGAAGGATTTGAATTGCTAATGTATAGAAAACTACAATGGTTCAGATGAGACCATACGTCAAACTATATTGAATAGAATACTACATGGACAGTTTTTACTTAAAATATAAGGACAGGGATAAGAATATTTATTTTTAAAAGTGAGCAAGATTTGTAAGCCTAAAATGTTAGGTGTGTGAGTATGGTAGGGTTAGTTGTCTCAATCCTAAGCGTGCTAATGCATGGAAAGGAGAGCTATTACACCACCACTCCCATACTATCTTTTTGTTGTTCAATGTTCATCATATTTACGTCTTTAGTTTTTAAAATAAAAATAATAATAAACGAAATTTAGAGAAAAGTAGCCATAAAAACTACATTACCATATATTCTCTTACACAACAAACGAGAGATCTCCCACATTCATTTTCCAATTATCTTCCACTTTTGTTTTCTTAACTAGTGTAATCCTTTTACTTTATTATGTAAACACTTTTGGTCTTAATGTTCCCTTGAATTTCATATGATTATAATAAAAATGGTTGAACTCATCTAGATGAATAATGATTTGCATAAGCAAACCAACAAACAAAGAGGTGTTGCAATTGAAGACTTTTTCGGTTATTCCATAACTACCATGCACAAGCAACGTTCACAATAACTTTAAAAAGTGAAGTTGAAATACCTTTAAATCTGACATGTCATATAACTTATGAGTTTGTAAATATATGATCAGCAATCAGTCAATATTATATACTACAATATATGATTAGATTATGCCATTCTAATTAACAAAAAAAAAAAGGAGAGAAACTAGATACCACATATAATTCTACATGTGTTTAGTCGTGTAAAAAAATTTACACACTTCACATTCAGCGATCATTTCCGAAAGCATGTGTGTGACATGTTTTTGGCTTGTTATTTTTCTTTGCACTTTTGCATGCCAACATTAATTCAAACATATATTGTTTTTGAACGGCTAAAATCACCACACCGGCTAATTCAGACATATATATAAGTGCAAAATATATCAAAAAATGAAAGCCGTATTACAAGTACATACAAGAAGATACAAATCCGGACATAGAATAACTTCATGAGCTAGCTTACCAAAGGTTCATGACATGACGCAGATTAAAGACACATACTTTAAACAACATTTAAAAATATATAATACCTAAACACAACGACAGCAAATGAATAGAGAAGCAATCCAATTATTGAAACAACTCTGATCATTCCAAATTTCTATTTTTTTTTTTTTTTTGAACGGTGACTTTCTTAACTGGTGTGGTAGAGATCATCACACCCGCCTAATCGGCAGGCCCTGACCACGGACCACCCACGCGTCCAGACTATGTTGTCTGAACCGGGTCCACGCTGGTACGGTGGGGGGCTGCGGCGTTCGCCTAGAAACCGTACTGTCTCCAAATTTCTATTTGTTTTGTGCAGAAATTTAAGTAATTACTTTCTTCTATTTCTCTATTTAATTTTCCGACAAGCTTAAAAGATTTCTTTCAAATCGTTTGCAAAAAAAAAAAATCCAATCAATATATCGTATAGGGTTGACAACATACATAATTAAGAAACTACATAATCAACCATTCAATAGAAGGACATAGCACCTTATTAATAAACTATATAATATAGAGAAATTGTATACCATAAAATGTTGAGTTATCCTACAAAATGTTAACAAAAATGAGAAGAGTGAGAAGCCGCTAAAGAGTGACATGTGTCTAAGAAATAAACAAGTGGTAAAGGTAGTTTTGTCAAATAAGAAAAATGAATATGCACATGTTGCCCCCCCCCCCCCCCCCCACACACACACACACACAATTTTTTAAACACTCGTAACTTTTTTATACATCATATTTTTTTTAAATAAAAAATTATACCATAAAATCAATTAGCGTCTTTTCAACTTTAATATAAATATCATATTGTTATACTTTTGAAAGAAAAACCAAAAACCCAGTTGTGTAAGACATAATGAGAACATAAAACACAATGAATTCCAAACTAAAAATACACTGAATATTAAGGTATAAAACACAATGAACAGCAAAGTAAAACACAATGAACTGCAGACTAAAACACAATAGATAATATACTAAAACACAATGAACAATAGAATAAAACACAATATACACCAGAAACGCAAAACCCAATTGCATAAAACACAATAAACAGCGTAAAACATAATGAGAAGCATACTAAAAACACAATGGACAAAATTAATGTGTAGGCTAAAAAAAACAATGAACACATTTGTAACGCACACATGCATACTATAACACAGTGAACGAACATTAGACACAAGAAAAAAACTGGTTAACACGGATTTTTTTTTTTCATTTTCAATGTAGTAATGTGGGTTTCATATTAAAGATAAAAAAGCGCCCGTTAATATTATGAAGTTTAAAAAAAAAGAATATAGTATGAAAAAAAAAACGTGGACGTTTTAAAATGATGGGGAAAATTAACATGTGTTAGGTTTATTTTTTAGAGAGAAATTCAACAAATATGATTTTTTTCTTTTATGCCCTTCCTCTAATTTAATATTTATTTTTTTCAACAAACTAATCTCAACCCTTTAAATCTAACATCAATGGACCACAATTCTTCTTTCCTTCGTAGAAAAAATATCTTGTGTATTTGATCGTAATCTATATAATATAATATGTATGGACCACCAAAGGCAAATTTATGGACCCATTTGTTAGGGTTCTTTTAGGGTTGCATGAATTTGATATAGAGCTAGGGTTTGCTATTGTAAACAGGTCTGCTATTGTAAACAGAATCCCTCAAACCTTAGGTTAGTGGTTATAAATAATATTAGAAAAAGATTTTAGGCCGTTCTGAGACAAATTGGTTATCAATCAAAATAAAAAATAAGACAACATTTATTAGTAATCTAATATTAATAAAAAGTAGGATGAATAAAATCTATTTGTTCTATTATGTTAGTCATAACTAATTAATTGGTGAAGCCTGATAAGGTAAAAGAAACAAAAATTTTAAAAAGATATTGAACAACTTTATATTTAGGACATAGGAGTGGCTGGTTTTAGTCGAAAAATATCATCTTGGAAGAGGTTTTTGAGCAGCAATCAACATTCAATATCATTCATTCATCCATTCGACTGGGATCAACATGTTCGGTTATAATTCTCAATCTTTTGTGCTATTTTTTACTACCATAAGCGGCTAAAGATTTTTTGTAATGACCTCCGGATGTAAGGTTCGTTTGTGAAACCTTAAACTTGTTTGATTTGGTATTCAGGGTTGTTTTTTTCATTCGTTTGAAGAATATTTGTGCTTTTAATCATTTAAACAATTCATGTGTGTTGCAATTACTTGTCTTTTAAGCAACACTATATTTTTGTGTTCTTCATTGTGAGAAATAGATATCAGTAAATTAAATATGTAAAATTTCATATTGCTCTTTGCTTAAGTATGCAGAAATTTATAGATAGGGATAAATACCAATACTCCATTATCTACATTAATAGCTAGCTTCTGGTCCAGATATCCCTCTAACTTTCTACTAATATTGGAGATGATTCGTCGATGTATATCTAGTCAAAAGACGGATGCTTCTATCTTTTATATGATGATGGCCTAAAAAGACATACATAGAGAGAGAGATAGCACCAAATAAATTGAACGTAAAGTGTTTCTGTCCAATGCTACAAAAGGAGTGTTTGAATGAAACAAAGTTAAGTTCCCTCTCTCACATAAATGGAAAATGAACTTAAAAAAAAAGACGAACAAGTGTAAGAGAAACTAAAGCTCTAACCCTGAATATATGTATTACATGTATATCTGGATCACAGTCAAGCTTTCTTTTCATGCTGTTTATCAAGCATCTAATAATTAGTCTTCAATTGCTTTTGCATAAAGCAAAGTACGTACCCATAACTGAAAAATCAAAATTACTACTCTTTTTTCTAGGAACAACGACCAGGAAACCTTTAAAAGGTGTTTTTGTCATTTGGGAGTAAAATTTCGAAGTTAGGGCCTCTAGGTAATTGAAGGATCAAGAAATCTTATATTCTCACTCTAACAAATTAAATGATTATTTGATTTTATATATACCTTAGTTTTTGTTGTAAAAAAACTTCGTTTACGGACTTCAATGGTAACATTTTTTACATTGCATAGGCCATGTGTTATACACTCACTGAAACACCACGCTCCATACGTGAATATTTTGTGAGGCGTAATTGCATGAATATACTCATGCTCGTGAGGGTCATTTGTTTTAAATGAAGACACATTGACATCTCATGAAATGAAGACATGCAGGCATTTGTTTTTATTATTATAATATTTTACATAACATTTAGTTTAATTTTTCTTAAATAACTTGAACTTAATTACTATATTATTTTAAAAATCAAATGCATAGTTTTGTTTATATTATTCATGAACGACATATATTTTAACGAAAATCGAGTTGAAATAAAGTATTTTTTGGTCATCTAAACGATTTTGACAATTTTATTAAAAATTATTTAGTATATACTTGTTTTAAAATAATAAAAACTAACTAATAAAATAGATAAAAAAAATCACTCACTCGATCTTACACTCATTATGAACGTTCAGTTAACTATTCATGAACCGTACGATAAAAAGTTATTAAAGTTTCCTTTTATTTAATAATTGAACGACCACAAATAAGAAATTGTTCCTTTAGTTAATTAAATAAACAAGGTTGTGTTGTGAATGTTTACTAATGCATTCTTTTATATGCGTTAGTGTTCTTTATGTTCATTATGGTTTTAGTTTTTATATATTTTTAATTTTTATATATTATTAAAATACTTTAAAATTTCCACTAATAATATATTTAATTAATATGTACTAGTGTATTCTATATTACACATCGTGTGTGTTGAGCTTACTTGTTTTACAACTTCAAGTTTATTTTTGTTGGTTTAGATGACTACAAGTTAAATAGTATTTTGTTTTTGGAGACGTACATTACTTTATGTCAAAAAAAATTTATTGAGATTATGTCAAGTATGTTTTTTTAATTAGGTTATTATGGGTCGATCTATGTAATGTTTAAGATGAAAAATGTTGAATTTATTTAAAATTAATATATGTTTGTTTGTGTTCATAAACACTTTCTTGTGTTTGTTACCTGAACTTAGCAAACGAACATATTTACTTTCCTAATGAACGAACACGAACACAAATCTTATTCGGTAAGTGTTTATGAACAGTTTATAAACCATTAGTTTTCTTAATACACACGAATAAGGCGTTATTCATGTTCGTACGATTCGTTTGGGGCCCCAATATTAATGTTTGGTTAATGAGAAATGGCTCTCCTGGGTAAAGAGTTTAATAGTAACATGGCTAGTTTTCTAGTAGTGTGTATTGTGACTCATACTTGCACTTACATTTAATAGGTATAACATGTGCCCATATCAAATTGCACTCACATCTAATAGGTATATAACATGTGCCCATATCAAATTTTTCTTCAACTATATGTAGGAATTATTTAATCATCTATAATAACGCACAATATATATCACATATTGTAAACATTTTCATAAGCTATAAAAAAAACAATGAATAGATTTCTAGTAAACTGAGCTACGACGATTTCTAACATTTTTAACATGATCAAATGTCTGATATTAATTGCAACTTCAGATTACATATGAAAATTTTTAATTGGTGATGCAGTATAGATTTTAAAAGGCCCTCAGCCTATAAAAATTTACTTTCTATAGTTTATTTAAATTTGATGTTGTAGATAATTTATATAGCCACACACACAATCATATATAAAATTCAATATAATTTTCAACTTTGTAAGCTAAAATTTATTATTCTGTCTTTCGAGCTTAAATTTCGTTTTACACTCCAAAATAATGTACTGTATTAATTATTAAAAAAAATATATACGATGCTTCAAAATAGAGTTACTCCCTGATTCTAGTTTAAATGTGAGGTGTCCTAAATGTCCATCAAGAGAAAAAGGAAAAGCTTTAAAGTTTTAAAGGTTAAACCTGCAGAGAAGAGTGGGAAAAGTTACTCAAATTTTGACATGACAGCCTTGTTAATAAAGGGGACTAATCAAATTACGTACCTCAAGACATTTCTTTTCCAAAAAGTTGTTTATTCCATGTATTGCATTTAAACCGACTTATATTCCTAAAATTCTTCACTTTTATATTTAATTACAAAAATACTTCTCCTTTCTTTAACTTTCTAATTATAAAACTACATAAAATTAGAAAAGAAAAAAGATAGAAGAATATGATCATGTATTACAGAATAGATTAGATCCAGTACACTTAATTAATACGATTGGAAAACATGTGTCCAATGGCATACAAGAGTCAAGAGTACAAGACACAAGTATACATGTATTAAAAGTAGGGTTTGGGTTGAAAAGACCGAACCAAAAAGATCTATTGGTGAGGTCTTTTTTGAAATCGTTATGCTAAAGACGCTAATCACATGTCTAGTTAGACGTCATTAGATAAGCTTGAGAAAAATGATAGTAAAAAGTGTGAACTTATGGCACGCGAGTGTGCCACAAGCAAACATAAGTTATTATAGTCATGTATGAGCCATTAACACATGTTATAACCACAGATGGACCATTAACAACTGTTAAAGTCATTGACTCATATCATAACCAAATATCTATAACCAATAAATACAATAATTGGAAACACTTCTCAACATTATAGGTCATCTAAGTCTCTCTCTTCAATTACATAATTTTATATAATAATGACGATGACGACGATATTAAGAAAATATATTTTTGGAAATTTAATTTAATATAAATTCAAATAATTGAGAACTCGTATGAGTTACGAAAACTACATGTGTGACATTCGTCACTTAACAATGTTAACACATGCTTTAACTATGACTTTGTTTCTATTTTGATGTTTTAAATTAGCCTACTTTGTGTAAACATAACCTTGTGATAGATGAGCTTACTATGTTTAGTAGGAAACTCAAACTAAAAGTTTTAGAGGAACTTACTAGTTATAGAAATTTTAGGGACTCGATAAGCATTGATGAATAACCAGTAATTGTCCAACATGCAAATGAAGATCAACGAAATCGACAACAAACCTATAAAAACGTAGAATAAAGAATCCAGACCGAATAAATCTCAATTTTATTAATTAGAAAGTAACTCAAAATTTGTTACTTTTCTCTTAACCTTAATCATAACTTTGATCAGGTTGTGATGACCTTACAATTAGAGTACGACTTAGCTTAATAACAAGATAATAGAATAAACTCACGTATTTATCTATATGGAGTAAAGATCAAATACAAAGTGTTTTTTTGGTAAGAACTGTGAGAATCAAAAGGGGTAAACAATCTAATTTTTTTTTAGAAATTTTTTTTTCCCATGTCCTTAAACATACTTTCTAGATGAATAATACAAAAAAAAAATTAAAAAAAAAAATTAGTGTAGTTACGTCATTAAAGTAAATACATTAGTTTACACTAGAGTAATTATGTAATTACTCTACACGTAATTACTCTACATCAAATTTTTTTTTTTTAGTTTTCAATACTATAATACATGTTTAACAATATGGGAAAAAAAATTCTAAAAAAAATAAAAATTTTTTACCCCCTTTGATTCTCACAGTTCTTCCCAAAAAAACACTCTGTACAAGATCTTTACTCTATCTATATATATTATAAACTAGTGGGGTGCCCGCGCGTTGCGACGGGAAACAACATTTATAACGGTTCTGTTATCAATTAACCAAAATATTTGTTTCGATGTGTTGCATAATCATTAGCGGGGCTTGAACTGCATTAACCACAATCGAAACATTCAAATCCTATGTGCTAGAGGAAGTGCAAGCACATGAATATATACATAGTAATAATTGTGAGAAACACTAAGCAAAAAAATTAGGGTGATCATGAGGAACTGGGAAGTTACACGCATAACGACAAACCTTAATTGTAAACACAATAGTGAATGTCCGAAAATACATAATCTAACCTGAAATTGTGAAACAACGTTAATTCAACGGTTATAAAAGACAGATACATTGGTTGATTTCAGGTCATTTTCGTTTCAGTTATTACTTAACCCTAACATATTTTTTTAATTGAAAACACTATAATAATACTATATTCAAATTAAAGAGACTGCGATGCTCGTTTATACGGTGTAATAATATTAAGAAAATATTAACGAATGAAAAAAATTATGGACGTTTAAAAATCGTGGGGGTAGTTGGTTAAAATAAGTGAGCGAAAATGTAATTACTGTTTAAATAAATAAAATTTGAGTAAAGTTGAGAGGAAAACGTGTAAGTATTGTATAAAAGATATATGGTGTGTTGTACTCTAAGCAATTATAATTGTAAAACTTAAATAATAAGATGTCATAGGAAAATGTATTATAATATAGTATAGATCGTATAGATTGGTTATTAGTTAACCCCAACATATCATTTTTTAAATTTAAAAAAAAAACTATAGCAATACTATACTCATATTAAAAAGAAAAAATGCTCGTTTATACAGTGTAATAATATTAAGAAAATAGTAACATGTGAAAAAGTTATGGACATTTAAAAATCGTGGGGTAGTTGGTTAAAATAAGGATGAAAAGTATAATTATTATTTAAATAAAAGGAATTGAGTATAGTTGAGGGGACAAATGTGTAAGTATTATGTAAGTAGTTAACATGTGTCTTGTGTGTTGTACTCTAATTAATTATACATGTAGAACTTGAATTTTAAGACATCAATGGGAAATGTATTATAATAAAGTTTAGATGATTTCAGTTCATTTTCGTTTTTTCTTTTGTTTTTGTTTCGGTTATTGCTAAACCCTAACATATAATTTTTTAAAAATTAAAAAACTATAAATATACTATACTCAAATTAAAGAGGACAAAATGCTCTTTTATACGGTGTAATAATATTAAGAAAATATTATCGCCTGAAAAAGTTATGAACGTTTAAAAATCGTGGAGGTAGTTGGTTAAAATAAAGATGCGAAAGTGTAATTACTATTTAAATAAACAAAAATTGAGTATAGTTGATGGGACAAATATGTAAGTATTCTACAAAATTATAATATAATATAGATAGATAAGGGAGGAAACTGTAACTAATAAGGGGTATATGTGCAAGTTATGTATGAAAAGACATAAATGCCCATAAAAATTAGTTACTACATGCATTATGTGTTGTACCTTAAACATTAATAATTGTATTACTTAAAAATTAAGAGATCATTGTGAAATGTTTTATAAGATAGTATAGATTATATATAAACTCATTTAGTTTATTTCTAACTAGCTGATTACCCCGGGAGGGTCCCAGGCTTGAAAAATATAATCATTCTAATAATACTAATACTAATAGTAATAATTATTACTCTTGTAATTAAATAAATAAAAAATTAACCTTGCTATAAGGTAACACCATGTGTTGCAGTGTTACACGATTCTTTCTCCTATCTTCTCTTGATGAAGTATACCTATCCATCTTTAGAAAAGTAAAATTCCAATGATAGCATGACGATTGGGCTGAATTTCAACATCGTAGATAAGAAACTGGTTTAAAAGAAAAAACATAATCAATGAATAACCTGAACACTTTGTGTTTTTTTTCCTGTATGAACGAAACCCCACAAAAAATAGTCGTTTTTTTTCTCCGTTTTTTATATAGCACTATGGTACTCGTTGGAAAGATAATAAAACGCTCGTTAATTTGGTGTAATTTTTTTCTTTAAAAAATCTCGTATATAAGAGATATTAACGTTTAAAAATTATGGGAGAAATATGAGAGAGAGAAATTTAAAATTTGTTTTTTAAATTATTTTTTCCTAAAATAACTCAATCTCTTTTACGGTTTTATCTTTTTCTTTTTTTTTATTAAAAAAATCAAAATAATCAAAATCACTAAAATCTTTCAATTATGATGCCACGTGGCAGTTTCATGAAGAGGTTGAAGCCACCATTGCACGCCACGTCAGCAACGTTCATTTCTTATATATATTATAATAGATTAACTTAAACAAATAACCATACTAATCCATATGACGGTTTAGTTCGATCGACCATTGACCTCCCCAACTTCAAAAAAAAAAATCGGTCTTCAAACAAATTCTTATTAATTTATTATAATCACTAGCTGATTACCCCGGGAGGGTCCCGGAGTTGATAAATCTAATTTTACGTGATAACCTATTACAAATGGCTTAAGTTAACTAATCACAAAATCTTCCAATCATTGCATGTTCATAGTATTCTAATCAGTAATAACTCATATTCCCCACAAAATCTAATTTTACGTGATAACATGAACACTTTAAGTGTTTTTTTCCTGTATGAACGAAACCCCACAAAAAATAGTCGATTTTTTCTCCGTTTTTTATATAGCACTATGGTACTCGTTGGAAGATAATAAAACGCTCGTTAATTTGGTGTAATTTTTTTTCTTTAAAAAATCTCGTATATAAAAGATATAAACGTTTAAAAGTTATGGGAGGAAATATGAGAGAGAAAATTTTAAATTTATTTTTTAATTCTTTTTTCTTAAAATAACTCAATTTAATTAAAAAAGGAAACAATTTAAAAACACCAAAAACTCTCCATTATGAGCCACGTGACACAAGTTTGAGGCCTCCATTACACCCACGTCAGCAAAAAGCCTTTTCTTTTATATATATACAGCTGATTACCCCGGGAGGGTCCCGGGGTGATGATAAATCTAATTTTACGTGATAACCTATTACAAATGGCTCAAGTTAACTAACCACAAAATCTTCCAATCATTGCATGTTCATAGTATTCTAATCAGTAATAACTCATATTCCCCACAAAATCTAATTTACGTGATAACATGAACACTTTGTGTGTTTTTTTCCTGTATGAACGAAACCCCACAAAAATAGTTGATTTTTTCTCCGTTTTTTATATAGCACTATGGTACTTGTTGGAAAGATAATAAAACGCTCGTTAATTTGGTGTAATTTTTTTCTTTGAAAAAACCCGTATATAAAAGATATAAACGTTTAAAATTTATGGGAGGAAATATGAGAGAGAAAATTTTAAATTTATTTTTTAATTCTTTTTTCCTAAAATAACTCAATTTAATTAAAAAAGGAAACAATTTAAAAACACCAAAAACACCTCCATTATGATGCCACGTGGCACAATTTGAGGCCTCCATTACACGCCACGTCAGCAAAAGTCTTTTCTTTTATATATATATATAGGATATAT